>VZUI01002800.1:0-72536 GCA_013401135.1 Cettia cetti
GAGCGCGCCCTTCGCCGAGCCCTGCGGCTGCGTCCCCGCTCCGCTGCCGCCACCGCGGGCGGGGGTCATGGCCCGTCTGCGGCCCGCGCCGCGCCCTCGGCTGCTGCCGCTCCTGGCGCTGCTGGCGCTGCTTGCGCCCCGCGCCCGCGCCTGGGACAGCGGCGACCTGGAGCTCTTCGACCTGGTGGAGGAGGTGCCGCGGAACTTCTACGACTTCCTGGGGGTGCAGCAGGTGAGCCGAGGGACCGAGCCCATCCGCCGCCGCTCCCTGAGCCAGCCCGTTCCCGCGGGCCCCGCCGGTCACCGGCGCCCCTGACCCCCAGCGCAGCTGCTCGGCTCCCCCCTCCGGCCCGAGCCCGCTGGCCTGGCGCTGTCACCCTCCTCCTGCCCTGGCCCCCGGGCCCCGGCTCCCGCGGATCGGGACAACGCGTCTGTCCCTTTCCAGCCTCTCCCCTCCCGCCGCGGGGGCTCTGCTCTGCTCCAGGTACTCTGTTGCTTCTCTTTCCTGCCCCACCATAAATCAGCTCTCCCACTGTACCTTTGTGTGTTCCTACTGCCTGTTGCTTTTCTGCACATATCTCATTTTCTCCAAATGCATCTACAGACAGACAGAAGTAGCTTCTGGGGTTTTCACACTTCCAATTCATATCGTCGGTATGGCAGTTTCTCACCTTTCCCTCATTCTGCATAGCTGCTAGTTCCTTATCTTAAGATTGTGCATCACCATGTGTTGCGGCTCATATTTTCTCTCACTCATGCCATGTGGTAGACTGTGACCCTTTGCTGTGTTAATGGCTTGTAGATTGTTATGTTTGTTTACTTTCCATGTATCTTGGTTTTCACCTCTCTTTGACAAGTAACACCTAAGATTATCTTAAAGAATTTATTATTCACCTTCAGTTAATTTTTCATGCCAGTGTGGTCAAGACAGGAACTCCTGTTAGGGACACTTTTATCCGATGGTTCTTGTGTACCTCTTAGATGTGGTTGCTGGTTTCACTGCTGCTTGGCATCTTCAACTTGCATCACTTGTCTGGGCTCCCATATGATGCCCTTTCTTGTCTCTAGATGCTCTGCTCTGTGTGTAACCTTGCTCAGTCCCTACATGCATCTTAACATTTTTTTTACTCTCTTCCAGTCAGTGTTCTTCTCCTCAATAACGAAACACACAATTCTTTATATGCTGTTACTTTATCCAGAGTTCCCAAAAGGCATTTTGCTCTTTCTCTGTCTCCTAGTACATTCTGTACCCCTAGTACCTTCTCTTCCAGTACTGTATTCTGTTGAGTGATCCTATTTAAATGGCTTTCCTGCCAACCTTGAAGTTTATTCTGATATAGTTCTTGTAGATTTCAAGAGTAGCGAGTGTATTTTCAGGTGCATTTCATTAAGGCAGTGTCTAAAAAGAGGGGGAAGATGCCTGCAATATATAAAGGTCCTGTTTTGGAAACTACTGGCTGTGGTTGTTCTGACTCTCTTTCATCTCTTTCTTCCCTTCAGTCCTTCTTAAGCATCCAGTGTTAAATACTATGGAAAACCATCATCTGTGCAACACAGCAAGCACTATTATTCATGTTTCATTTTCAAGACCCTAAAAATCTAGGTGTTAATTCTCAAAGAAAATTTTAGTGTTAGATAACGTAGGAATGCAAAACTTGGTTTCTGTTAGTGATGTTCAGGTCTGGTATGCAACATTTTGTTAACATCTTCCACAGTCCTTTTTTCTAGGGCTGAATCTGTACCTTTCCCTGTATGTTTGACAAAATGTTAATTTTAACAAGCACTTATTCTTCTAGTTCACATCTCTACTCCTAGTCATAATGGAAAACTTGTATCACTTGCAGTGTGGGAACAAGGAAAACGTTCGTCCCCTTAGTTTCATGCAAATGAAACAAAGTTTGTTTTTGTTTGAAGTGTACTTTTGTTTAAAGTGGTCACTCATGGTGTCATTATAGCCAAGACTGGAAGTGTATGTAATGCTGATACTTTAGACATGCAGCAGAATAGACCTGTGAGTGGAATAATGGAGTATGCAGTGTTGGAAGTTGAGCTTCAATAGAAATTTGTAAGATTGGAAAATGCTGTGTGGATTTACAAGTTCTTTCACACTGTATCCTTTATTCCTGCTGCTTGCTTCTCTGGCTCTGACCTATATCTGAAACTTCCAACAAGATCCTCGTGTCATCCCGAAGGGATGTTGTCTTGCAGTGACTCGCTAGGCAGCTGCTGCTGTTTAAGTTACCTTACGTGAAGGGTAATTGTTCTTGTGACAGGATCAAGGGAAGTGGACACATCTCAGTTGTGCTGTGTCCTACCTTGGATGTCTCAACACAAAGCTGTCTTTTACCGTAATGTCTCAATGTGATGTTAGCACGTTTCTTCAGGTCTTCTGCTATTTTTTAATACTGTGGTTTAATGGAGCTTATTTGTTTTGTATGTCATTATTGTTTTAGTTGGGATGCTTTTTACTACAGTGCTGTAATTTCACTTTTTATAGTTCTGATGCTAGAGGTTTCCTTCCCTGAGTTCACGTGGTTTTCTTGTCAACAAGAGTTGACTCTGTGTGTGACAGTAACCTTTATGGCTGGCCACACCTTTGAACTGTTTAATTATCTTCTATTCATCTAAGCTTGCTTTTCCTCCCACCCATTCCTATTTCATTGCATTGTATCATGTCCTGATAATCCCTTCTTCCTTCATGTACGTTTGGGAGAGGGAGTACTTCTCCATTATGCAGGATGTAGCTTCTCCATCTGAGACATGGATATTCAACTGTGTTTGTTAACAGTAGCGTATCAGGGCTACCAGATTTCTTCTAAGCATGTCATCTTGTGTTTTGAAAAAATATAGGGACTGACTCCAATGCTTCCTTAAGGCATTAAAGCAGCTTAGGTTTTGATGGGAGAATTGGCACTGATTGTTGAACTCATGCTCGATGTCAGAAACTGATGTTGACCTCAACTGACAAGGTGCAGAAGGCATTGTGGGAAGTGCTGTAGCTCTCAAACATGAAGCCTCTGGCATGTGGATTTTTTCACTGAAATTGGAGAGAAATGATTGGAGTTCTGTTTTGCTGCTGCTCTATGCTTGCAGGAGTATGGATTTTGTGTTTTGTCATTTTGAGGGCCTTGTGGAAGCCTCCTGGCATTGTCAGGTAGCTCATCCAGCTCTGGTAAGGTGTTAGGTTTGAGCTGCTGTAGTGTTTTCTGATATCAATGGCAGAAATAGAGGATGATCGAAGTGAAGTGATTTTTGTTGTGGCTTTGAATGTGGAATGACAAAGTGAGAATAAGATTGTGAGTGTCTTGGCTGTTAAATAACTGACCTTTGTTCCTGACTTCAAAGAGGGATTGGCTCAGCAATCTACAAATGCTCATGGAGTGGTTGAGGTTGGAAAGTCCCTTCTTGTCCCACCCCCAAGTCTTAGGGCTGAGCACCTGGATTAAGAAGTATCTGATTTTTATACAAGGACACAGTCTATCTTTGGGTTTTTATTAGGTCTAATAGTAACATAGCATGAGGTAGTCTTGCATTGTTATGTTGTTACTATTGCTGTACTGTGGGAATTGCTCTACCTTCCCTTTCTTTGGTGGTTCTTAAATTGATGATGTGATTAACTTAAATGACTCATTTAAAATATTGCTGTTTTCAAGAAGTTTGACCTAGCAGAATGGGGATGTAACCATTGGCTTGAGAAAAGGCTGCATTTCTCTGTACCCAAGTGGTTACTGAAGAAAACAGAATCACAACCTCTTGACAGATCTGATGTAATAATAATTTCAGTAATCATTTCAATATAGCCATTTTCAAACAAAGGAATCAGGACCAAATAGTGTTAATCTAAAGATGTAGATGAAGCAGCAGAATTAAACCAGAGGCCATGCAGACTCAGTAACATGATGACCTGTTACCTGAGAATGAGAACATAGAAATGTGATCTTAAGTTTTTTGAAAAATTCCAAGATCTGAGGAGCTACAAGCTCAAGACAAATGAATGGGTCAAGTTAATGTTCTCTTACAGCTTTTAATAGTTGATACCTTCATGAATATGATATGCTTTGGATAAATCAGCTTCTCATCAATTGAACCTGTGGATCCTCCTTCCCAAAATATGCTTTTGATTATAACTTGTTAATATGGCTTCAAGGGAATTATTTGTTGCTCCACTTTTTTTGGCTTGCAGCCAGGAGAGCACTAGAAGTCTCTGAATGTCTTTTGAAACTTTGTGATACACTTCTTGGATACAAAGGCTCTGATCAAGAAATTTTTAGGTAATGTCTGTGAAGATGTGTTCGCATGTATGAGCTGTGTTGCTGGAATTGAGCTGTGTGCAGCCATCTGTTGTGTGTCAGGGCTAGGGAAGGTCTGCATAAGGCTTTGGCTTCCACTGCTAATCACATAAGGGAAGGGGCTGGTGTTGAAAGTTCTGCTAGGCCTGTGCAGAGTAGGGAAACAAACGCAGAAAGGTTCTCTGAGAGCTCTTTGAGGTAGTGGAAGAGGCCCTGGGAGCACAGGTTCTTGAGGGAGAGTTAACAAGTAGGACTTGCTAGCCAGCATGGTGGATAAATATATAACCTGAAAAATATTGAGAGGGATATTTTCTTCAGTATTGGCTTATGCCTTTCTAATGGCATGTGGGCTTTATATTGAACCAGGCTCTAATGTGTTTGTGTGGCTTTACTACAGAGCATTATATCCACTGCAAGATGATGGGTTTGCTAGATGATGCTGCAGCACAAAGCCAGAACTGTATGTGCACAACCTAATTGTGTTCTGGCAGCCTGTGAGACATTGATATGTTAGTAACTCCAAGAAAGTGCATGACATGAAAACCAAGGAGCTGGATTTCCATGGCTGTGGGAAACCACAACCTCTCCAGATGAGCTGGATGTGTTGGGCTAATAAGCTTCTTTCATGAATGCTGGAACAGATGAGCTGTTGTGTACTGTGTCAAGTAGCAGGATCTGACAGGATTATGTCTGTAGGATGCAATGTTTGGTGCTGCAGAATTGATATCCATACTGTTTGCATTTCAGGTTTGTTTTGGTTGGGTTTTTTTTTCTTGTTGAACTAATTCCAGGCTGGCTGCATGGACTCAATGCCTGTTTGTGTTGAAACATGCTATTTGCATTCTTGGTTTCACATCTTATGGTTGAGTTCTCTCTGAAAGGAATCCTGTTCATCTACTCCAGGGCTGCTTCACAATATGCAGTCAGTAGGTACAATAAAGAAGTTTGCTTTACACAGGCACTGCTGGGCTGCACTAAAAATACGAGGTAGCTGCATCTTTAAGACTATAGTTTTTAGTAAATGGCTGACACTGAATTTTACCTCTTGACATTGCTCCGTAAGAAGAGGTATGAACACCACAACAAACTGTGTGGCTTTTATGGTATTATCAAGTGTTACTGGAGATGGAAGAAAATTCTCATTAAGATGTTTTTATGTAGTCTGTTTTATGCAATAATGCATTGACTGATGGCATGCACATATCACCATAGTTCAAAAGTTGGGGATTTGCATGTTATATAAGTAAAGTTCTTGGACGTAATAATGGAAATAATGGCAATCTCACAAGGTGTCAATGTTGTTTTGTCTGGCTCTGCCATAGTTCTGGCTTTGAATAGGTTTTTGTCCAGAGAAAAATTTACATTAAACTATTTTTCCTATAGAACTTCTGAGGAGCTTTGAGTACATAGATTGGTCCCTTCAAGTGGGAAGAAACCGCTCTCCCTCATGTGTATCTGTCCAAGGAATGCTGTTAAGTCCTCCTCAAGAGCAGCCTACCTGTACCCACACAGTTCTGTCTTTCCTGGCAGGCAAGGTGCATGTAACTAGGGCAAGGAAGGAGGGAAATAAGGAGGGGTAGCACAGAAACTCAGCAGTTTGTTCTTGCCAATGATAAGCTGGATCACTCTCCATAGACATATTTTGGTTGCTCTTCTAACACTTCAGATGTTCTTCTCCTGCTATTTTTAAGGTTAATGTATGTTGGTACAGTGTTTCTAAAATCATGGAATGGGCATCATCTGCAAACGTTTTAGCAAAAATCTAGGTTGGTGATAGTGGTTCAGTCTTCCAAGCTTTGGAATTATTTGCTCAAATGAGACAAAACTTCACTTGTGTGTGATTGACATCACTTTTTCAGATGATTGTGTCAAAACTGTGAGTTGTAAGCTATTCTTGCTTTGTTTTGTAAGATTGTCATGCATGACAAACAAGATATTCACTGTGACCTTCAAAAGTGTTGTGCTTTGAAATGACATGGAGCCACGTAGCACCTTGGTGTCTCATTTCTGACAAAGCAAAGTTGTTTGGCTAGTGATTAAACATCATGTCCAATGCTCTCAGCCTGTTTTGAGATTGCTTTCTACTTCTTGTTCAAAGTGTATGTTAAGGAGATCTAAATTGGAAAGCATTAGATTTTAATGCACTGTCAATTGCAACATCAGAGTTCTCAGTTAGAAAGATGAAATGTTTCTATTTTCTTGCTCCGAGCTTTCAAAAGTAATTAACTTCCATAATACAGAACTGAGTGATAGCAGTTGCAGACCTTTATATGGACACAGGGATTTTAGTAATTGCTGAAACTGTATTTCTGTATTAAACTTAACTGTATTAAGCCCATGAATGTGCTGTCGGTGTTGAAGCAGTGATGGTCCACTGCACAAATAGCATCAGAAAATCTAGTTTTGTTTCTGGTGGCTCTAGCTGTAATGTCAGTTCATTCCATAAAAGTCATTGTGTTTTTTCTTAGGGTGTTACTGGGACACAATTCTGTATCCCTTTATGATTTAAAACTTCCTTTCTAAATCTGTTACATTTAAGTTACACATGAAACTGAGATTTTTCAGCAGTTCTTGAAACTCTGCTTGTCCCAAAAGATGTGAATTGTTAAGGTTGTGTGAAGTCATAATTGAATTTATTCACTTGGATCCTATAGAACAAAGTTGTTTCCATTTTGAGTTGTTTAATGGCTTGTAAGAGTCACCACAGAGAAGTGCTATTGATAACTGCCACTTTTGTAGCTGGGGATGGTGCAGGGTACAGGTTTCTGTGTGTATTGGGATTTTTAAAAAATTGCTGAACTTACAGGTGAACTGCTGATAGATAATGTATTCTATTCTATTCTGTAAGTACCCTGCCCTTATATTTTTGTTCACTGTTGTTGCATATAAAAATGATTGAGACATCTGGACATGTAAGGCTTGTATTTTCCATAAAAATGGGGTTTTTGCATTGTTGCCTATTACATTTCTGCTTGGATGTTGTCCAAGGATTTTTTTTTCTTTCATTGTTGTCTCCTTTTTTCAAGACACAAAAGTGCCTTGCAATCTACCAATATAAGTAGTTTTAAAGACACTTGCTCTTAACTTTCCCTGACAATTCATTCATATAGTACTTTCCTGATTTCTTTCAGGTGTACTTTCCTGATTTCTTTCAGGATATCTGTTTCTTCTTTCTTGCTGTTTAGAAGGACATACAGCAACAAGAAATTACTATGTTTGGAAACTCAGGGGAATTGACAGTATTCAAAGTACAGTAAAAGGGATAAAACAAGCAGTCTTGAATTGGTTGGATTTGTTTGTTGTTTTTTTTTTCTTGTCTGCAGCAGTAATAATGTTTCAGCTCTTTCTTTCTATGCTTTTTGCTTCACTAATCCTTTAAGGATGTATCCATAATAGTTTGATCTTCAAATTGCAGAAATAAAAAATGGGTTGTGGTTGTTGTTTTTTTTCTTTCTTCCAAGTAGTTCAGTGTTTGATCTGTAATTCATTGAAGGGATTGACCAGTTTCTTAGTGTAGAAGGATAGGTAACCTGTGCTGGGGGCCTTTGGTGCTTACAAAAGGTTCTACATTTTATGCTTGTTCAGAATTCATCTCCTGTGCAGAAGTTCTGAATATGTGCCCATATTGGTATCTGAAGCAGCTACGTAATAGATCTAACATGGAATTTTGGAAACAACTTCCCAGTGGGCCTTTTACTGCTTGACTGCTGTGGATTGTAGTCATCATATTTGTCTGTAAAGCTGTGTTAAAAAAAAAAAAATCTTAGAGGCAACCTTAATTTCATTCTGCTGAATGATAAAGCTTTTATGCTCCTTCTAGAGTAATTTTACAATTAAGATTAACATGCTTTTCTAATCAGATCTAGAGAAAACTGTAGCTTTAAGGGAGATATTTGGAGGTGTCAATGGTACTATTTTAACTTTAAGTATGTGGTAAAATTTAAAAAATAAAATGAGAATTCAGCATGTAAGATGTTTCTTAATTGGTTTGGTGCTTCTTGTGCTCTCAGCAGAGCCGGTAACAAAGAGTCTGTAGTGCTGTTGCACAGCTGAGCCAGTAAGAATGAGAGTATAAGTGATAACAAAAGGGGATTTTTTTTGTCTCTAGGAATGGGCTGATATACATTAATTTCCTCCTTTTATTCATTTTAATATCTGAAATGTTTTGGTTTTCCACGGAATCCTAGTGGGCTAACAAAAATCACACAGCATATGAAAATCTGCAGTTTTGCTTTTGATTTGCTTCTTAGTCTTTATGTGTTGGCTTAACTAGATGCTGTGCAAGTTAGGAGTTTGCCTCTTTTTTTTTTTCCTCTTGCAGTGTAAAATAGTTGGGTTTTCCTAAATTATGAGGAGATTTGGGGTTTCTGGGTTTGTTTTGCTTATTGTTTGTATGACAGTCTTGTTTGGATGTTACTAACTCTGTATAAAAGTGATTTGTAAGCAGTCTCATGTACGTGGCAATGTTGTACACGTGGTGTATGTTACAGTTATGCAAAATGTTAATGGTTTAAAGCAGGATTGTGTATTCCTGGGCTCTCATCTGAGGGTTTGCTTAAGTGCAGATTCCTTAAATGACCTGGTTGCAGGCCTTGCAAACTGTTCTTACTGATGTCAAATGAGCAGTGGGATGAGAAGTGAAGAAAGTTCATATGCAGTCTCTGATAGATATGAAATTCATCCTTATCTGGAAAATTTGTGGAGAAAACCAGACGATGCATAGGAGCTGTTAAAAGAAAGTCACTCTGCAATCCTTTTATGACTGAAGAGAGAAGGAAGAACTAGAAGGGTCTTGCCACATGGGCTGTAATTATGAAATGCTTCTGTACCAATACTGAAAAGTGCTTTCACTTGTTGAAGGAAGCATTCAGTGCTGATGAGGACATGAGAAAGCTGTGAAATAGCCTTATTGCTCTGATTTGGGTTGAGTAGCTTCTCCTTTAAGGGACAGTGATTGTTTTTACCTACCCCTAAAACTATTACAAATGGTTTTTAGTGTAATTGATCAATGCTTTATTGAATTTTATTTATTTATTTAGCCTAAATAGGTTTTATCAAATTGATCAGTTTTAATTCAGTTTTATCAAACTGATTTAGGCTAGCCTTTATATTCAGTAATCACCATTTCAAACTCAGTGATTTCTCCAGTGTTTTTCTATGGGATATAAATGTTGTGATGGGGAGTAAAAGAGTTTGTATGCCATTTAACTTTGTGACAGTCTAAGTCATATTATGAGTTGTTTTACTGGATGTCATGTCTAACAGTGACTGCTAAAATGTTATAGTACAAAAAAGGTCTGTAAAATTTAATCCTACATGGAAGCCTCTTCCCATTCCTGTTAAGATTTAGTAAAAATCTTATTCAGTTCATGTATTTCTTTCAGCAGATTAAAAACTTGAAATAAATCTGTTTTCCAGTCTGAGTCTACCTATCTATTGAATAAAAAGTATTTCTTCTGTCGTGTTGTAACTCGTATGGTTTGTAGTTTTTGTTCTATTTTAGTAGCCTTTCCACACTCTGAGGTAAGCCAGCAACATTCAAAACAAAGCAATACATTCAAATGTTTGCTTGTGTCTGTTGAGAACGGAGTTTCCCCAGTTGCAATACAGATTGAGGGGATCAGCCAGACAGTCAGTTGTTTTTTGCAGTTTACGATGGTGAAAGAACAAACTTCTTCTGTATGTAAGTTGTGTACTGTGTTTGAAAATTAATTGTAGTGGACTTGCATTCATTGTCATTTACATAGTACAGAGTTCCCATGCTGGAGTGCACCATTAGTCCATTTAGTAAATATTTTTGCTCTTTTTGTTTTCTGGTTTAGTAATACTAGGTGCTTAATTAGAAAACAGTTGTGTGAATTTTTGGTTTGGTTTTGAAGGAAATAAGAGTTGTCTGCTGGAAAGATAGAGACAGAAAGGAAACTAGATAAGGAAACTAGTTGTCTGCTGGAGAGATAGAGACATAACCTATCAACCAGTTAGTGACTTAAGAATTTCATCAATCGTTGAGTTTGGCCTTTCATACACTTGTATTTCCCTTTCTTACCTGCAAACGGGTATGATCTATAGACACCTTAATTTTCTGGAGGAGGTGCAGGTCTCTGTTGAGTGAACTTAGATTAAAGAACAATAGCTGTTGTATCAGTTAAAAAAATAATGTGATTTTTAATGCACTTGAGAGTGCTAAACACGCTTGCCTTGTCTGGGTTGCAGATGTTTAATAATAGTCTGGAATTGTCTTGAGCAATGCATCCTGATGTCTGCGAGGGCCTGCTTCCATCCCATAGTCTTCTTGGTCTCCAGTTAGGGCACCCCTCCATGTCATCCATAAGCTGCTTGGATACCTTCAAGGAATGCCAAATGCTGTCAATGTGCTGTCCGGTTTCTACTCTTGTTTGTTATTGTTTATGCACTTCTGTGTTAGCCTTGCACTTCTTTCTTTAATAAAAGCAATAAAGCCAGTGGCAATAGATGGTGTCACTGGGGAGGACATGTGAACCTAACATGTTTTGCAGCCCGTTTGCCCCCTGTACCTCTCAGCTGCCACAGGTTTTGATTAACAGTGTTCAAAGGTGCATTCCTTGTGGTACCTTTCAGTCTGGTGCTGTACAGTGGATTTGTAGAACTGTCAGCAATGTGTCTTGGACCACTTAGTGATTTATAATAGCCAGCTGCAAGCTTTGCTCTATTTAGGAAAGGTGTAGTTTAAGGAAACAGTCTTGCACTAAATCTTATGTCTCACTTTTTTGCTAGATCACTTGGTTTGGTATTCTCCTGCTTGTGTCTGGTACCTACCCAAAACATTTAGTGTTACTGCATGCTTGGCTCTTCAGGTTGTCTTTGAAAATGCTGAATGAAGCCAGTCCCAGCACCAATCCCCCAGCAGGAGACCTTTCAGCAGCCTCTTCTCTGCCCTCAGGACTGGCCATTAAACTTTGCTTTTTTGTATCCTGTTCATTAATTTTCTATTTGTAAGACTTTTTCCTCCCATCTTGTGTTAAGTTAGTCACTTTAATAGCCTTTGGTATGGAACCTTGTCAAAAGCTTTTTCAAAATTGCCGGGTCCCTGGTGGCATTTTGTTTGCAGCACTGGTTTATCTTCCTCACCTCCAGGTGTGCAGTTTTTTTATATAAATTTCTTTCAGCAGTCTCAGGTGATAGCCATGGTCCTGACTTATTAGCATCTAGTTTTTCTATTTGGGGTAATATGTCTAATATATATTTCAAGTTGAATTAGCTTCTCTTGACCTGCAAAGAATGTGTTGGTGTGGGAATCTCTTTAATCCTCTCCAACAGGGAAGATTCATTAAGTGAATTATTAAATTACTTGGCTGTAGCTTTGTTCCTGAATGAAGCTTTTCATAGTTTTGTCATCAAGCAGTATCTAACATCTTGGTTTTGCTTATATCTGAAAAAATAAAAGGGTTTTGGAAATCAAATAAATTGCCACTCTAGTTTGCATGGACAAATACAGAAGTCCTCAGTAACATGCTGGACGGAAGTAGGCAACACATTTTTTTAGCGATGCATTCCATGAATTCTAACAGAACTGGCATAAAAATCCACCATCTTGCTCTTGTGGTTGTTTATCAGTAGAAGGAAGAATAGCTGCTGTTATGCTGTTTTTCCTGTGTGATTAGCTGCTACACATGAGTGGTTGAGCACATTTTCATAGGAACCTAGGCTTTTAACTGGGATATCTGTAGGGAGTTCAGGAGTGTATCATCTGCTTCTGGTCACTTTGCTTTGGTTACTGGCATCAACTCTGTAATGTCTCAGTCATGGACAGTAGTGCTCTTTTCAGGCAGTAAGATAGAGGGCTTGGGCTTGTATTACTACTTGAGTTAAGCAAAGTTGGTTTGTGTCCTGTTATCCCTCCCCGTCCCTCCTTTTTGATTTATGGTTCATTTATACCATAGTAAATCAGTGAATTTATTGATTCTGCAGCAAAATTCTTTCTGTGATGTCCTTAAGTATATTGTTTTGGAAACAATAAGATTATTTCAATCCAATTAATTTTGATGGTACCACTCACTTGCTATGTCTTTGCTTATTCCTACTGGTTTAGGTGAGATTTTGGTATTGCTTTATTTGTTGTATAAATCACAGTGAAAACTTCAATTCTGGGCTTTCTGTCAGATGTTGGCATTGTGAGGAGAAACATGACAGGGTTTTGTGAAATACCCTTACTTCTACAAGTTTTCAGAAGTATAGACTTGATGAAATTTTTGCAGCAGGGAACTTGTTTGAAATAGAGGAGCTTTAGTTGACCATACTAAAGCTAAAAGTTGTATCAGATAAAGGGTATTGAATTTCAAGGTTTTAGTATGGTTGTTTATTGTATAATTTTCTTTTTCTTTGAAATACAGTTGATCTGTTTATTTTTCAGGGACATACTAAAGTCATAGTTGGTCCTATATAAAGGAATTAAGCCCTGTCTCTAATTTCAAGTGTTGTTTCCATGCTGTACATGCACCTTGACTGTCATTGAGAGATGAGAATTTAGGGTATGTGCTATTTGCCAGCATCTGAGTGCCTGATGTGGTACATGGAGAAGTCAAGCTTGAGAACACAAAGAAGCAGTATCTAGAAAAAAGTGTGGGGTAATGAAAGATGAAATCAACCTGTTTTCTGGGAACAGTTGTTTTGTAGGTACAATGCACTGGATGCAGAGTTCAAATGGAGAGTTTTGGTGGCAAATACTTCCTATTTTGAGTTTCATTTGAGATTGTCTCTTTAAGGCTGCAGTTTGTCTTAGTGTGACAGCAAATTGCAATATATAGTTAGCTTTGTCTTGATTTTTAGGTAAGGCTGTAATATTTAATTCAGTCTCTGAAGATGTATGTTTGAGTGGACTGTATTTACATCCAAAATGTTTAGGTGATACTACATTCTCCAGTGAATAGGGATAGAGTTGGAGAGAAATGCATTTGAATTAAAAATCGTGCCCTAACAATAAAGAACTTTAATCCTGATATTATACTTCCTATTTTAAATTGCGTTATTTTAAAGTTTTCAGTACAAAATGTTTGTTGGCATTCGTTTCATAATATCTGAAGTCTAAAAAGTAAATTGGGACACCTGTTTAAAAAGTGCACTTGCATAGGTTGCCATTTTGCATTGCAGAATGTTGACTTTCCTTGTAAATGTATTTGTGAAAATCAACACTGCTCAACATTGAATATGAATATCCACATTTTCTTTCTAAGAAACATTCTTTCATTTGTTTTGTGTTTATTTGACTTCCTCAAAGTTCAGATTTTTAACACAAATTTTTTTTTTTTTGTAAAAGAAAATATGAGTGGCGTTTAGACAACTATTAACAGGGGCATATCTTCTTAAATTTCCGACCTAACGGAAGCAGAAGGCTGTAAAATGTGAGTGTCTTCACTTCTGGAATATGTAAGAGGTATTCCTGTAGCTTCTGGGGTCTTTTCTAACAGATTAACTCAAAGACACTGTCACTGAATTAATGGTATCCCATTATTATCAGGGTATTGGTTATCCTGTCTGCTGTCATGAGATATGAGAGCCTTACATGACAGCTGGTTAGACGTGATTGGATTGATACTATGTCCAGGAAAGACAGTACTGGACTAGGTTGCTTTCTGAAATTGATTTCTCAGTCAAGATAGAATTGTATCTTGATCAAGTATTCAATATTTTGCAATTCAGCTAAGATAAATATACAAACTATTTCCCATTCCAGCTGCAAGTGTAGAACTTGCTGTTGTCATACAACCAAACACCTGCCCTGCCCCCAGCTTACACCAGGGTTGCTTGTGTAGTCTCAGAGTGTTTGGCTGCAAGCCTGAAAGGAGTACATATATTGTAGTCATTGCTGTGCTTCATCTGAGTATGGGATTCACATGCTAATTTAGTAAGATTATTATTTTGACTGTTCTTAGGGGGTAGCCTGCTCAATTAGAGGTTCCTTTTGGACTCTCCACTGTCAAGGGGTAAAACAATTCACTCACAAAAATACTATCAGTGTTCCCTCTGACCCCTCTCCCAATCTATTAATGGGTTTAGGCATGAAGAATGTGTAAAAAGGTGGAATCTTGTATGAGTTGGCAAAGCTGGAAAATAACAAACTCATGATAAAAATGTAGTCTTTTGTCCAGTTATACAGTGAGACCAATATTGGCAGTTACAGATGAGATGGTATGAATCTCGAAGTGGTGGTAAAAATAAAAATTAAGATTCCATGAAGGACATTGATGTCTCAGATACTCTAAAAACATGGAAAAACCCAATGAAATGTGGAAATTAACAGATCTTTCCCCCTCCTTCCCTGCTTGACTGTTGGGTTGTGGGGTTTTTTTGGTTTTTTTTTGGTGTGACTGAATTAGTACCAAAGGTATTAACTTCTGTGCTAGGCTATGGTTAGTGTCTTTGAGATAATTCTTCGATCTAGAAAACACTGTTCTGACTCTCAGCCCAAGAGTTGTGCTCTGGGATTTTGGTAGTAACAGATTCATATCCTGGCAGTAGGCACCTTGAAAACCAGATTTCTTTTCACAAGGATTCTGTCTTGCAATGACTTGGTTAAGGAAAAGCATCATTGCAAGAGGTGAAATAAAACTCTAGATGAGCTATACTAGTGTAAAACCTATCAGTTAAGCTGATGCACAGTGCAGGACAGCACTTCGTTGAGGTACAACAGTCTGGCAAGAGGAAGGAGAGCATGAGAATAGAGTGAGCCAGCATGTGCTTGGAATAGCAAGATACTCCAGGGAAATTTCTCATTGGTCAGTCTTGCTAACTGCCTAACAGGCTTGAGGTTCTGTATTAAATTTTTAAGGTAAATATCTAATTGGTGATTTTAGCAAGAATTATTGCATGTGCTCTGGTATAACTGTTCTAAAATTGTGTTTCTTTCCAAGCACCAGGAAAAGTGCTGCAGTTTCTAATATAGCCCAAGGAAAGGAGCTGATCTTCAGATTAGAAGAGATTCATTGCTGATCTTTTGATGACATTTTGAAGTTGCATCTTGCTTATTATGATATCCTTTGGTTTCTGTTTAAGTTGGACCTTGGTGGTTTTATTTGGATAAAGTATGAATGTCTACTCCATTTTCTGACAAAGCCTGGTTCGCATGATAGTTTGGATGAGTAGATCTTCAATTTCTAGGCCCCAGCCTTTCTTCTGGAGTCCCAGTGATAGTCCCATCTTGACAGAGAAGAGCAAAGGCAGGCTTTTTTCTGGTTACCACTAGGATGACACCTGTGGCCCAAAAAAGGAAGATGATGCTTCCTTGTAGACTTCCTACATGTTTTGTTTTAGTTAAGCTTAGTTATATTCTTTACCCAGAAAAGATGCTAACAAAACCTCAAAATTACCTACACTTATAACTTTTTGTTTCAGTCTCTTAATTTCTCTCTAGACTTCGTAACAGATCTGCTAACAAGGACTTCATTTTCTAGATTGATATTTGGCAACAGTTTTACAGTTTTTGCTGCCATTAGCTTGCTGGACTTCCTAGTGGTTTTGTTGCTATTGTTTTCTTTTTTTTCCTTTTTTACATCCTTTTTCCCCCAAATGAAATCCCTTTCTTCAAACTGTTAATGCTGGAATAATGATGAAGTACGAGACAGTGAAGTAAATGGTTTCTTGTTCTTTGGTATGCCTAAAACAGGCATAGGCCCTTTTTTTTTCACCCAGCCGGTACTGAGTGTTCATTTACTGAGGGCGGTGTCCGAGGTCCCTTGTGGTCGCAGCTGAGAATTGCTGTGCTGGTTGTGGTGCTCGAGTAGAGTTACTGCTTTGTGAGTACATCCTAGGAACCTTCTGCCATGCAGTTCTGGAGCTAATAATAGTTCTCTATTCTTTGATGGCATTTTCCATGGCTTCTGTACTAGTTGTTTTTCGGTTTTCTTACTGCTCTAATTTTTAGAGGCTGCAAGAATGAACAGTCTGACAGTCCTCTCTGTTCTGCTTGAGTTATGCTGTACTTTTGTCTTCTGAGTTCCTTTCCCTTTTTTTTTTACTTGTCCTCTTATTAAGAACTAGAGTTATTAATCAGGGATACTTTGCAGGGTTATCTGTAACTTTTAAAGGATCCTTTCTCTGGTTACTTTTTCTTATCAATGTATTTGAGTCGAGATGTCTGCAATCAGTTCAAACTATACGTAATCATGTTTGGGAGGAAAAACTAAGGGGTTTTAGATTCCTTTTTAATCTCCAATGTCTTCTGTTTGTCACTCCTAATCTTTGAGGTCATCTTTTCTCTTTATTGTGTGGTTGGTTGGTTTGTTTTTAAATGTATTCTTGCTGCCATCAAATTTTACTGTGGCTTTCACTGCTCATCATAAATTCAGTCTGCCCTTTCAGCTTGGGAGCTGAAGTGGTTGCATTGCACCCTGGTTAACTTACATTTCAATTACTTCAGGAACACCCCCTTTGTCTAATCCTTGTACTTTCTGTAACTAAAATGACTGTCTAAAAATTGCATTTGGCTTTTCAGTTGGACCAGGAGATGAATTGCCAAGCAACAGGCACTTAGTGTTGCCTTGATATTAAAGCTGCACGGGGCTTTAGGCTGCATGTTACAGTTGCCCTGTATATTGCCAATTTTTTAATACTGCATTTTTAAAAAAAATCCTCATGTAGTTTGGCATGGTTGGTGTTGCTTTTTTATTTATTTATTTTTGTCTTTGCCAGTTCACTGATTTCTGTTCAGTTTCTAGTCTCTTCTTATTCATGTTATTCCTGAAGATCAATTTTTACTTCTGCTTGCCAGCATCAATTCTATCCCTCCTTTCCCGACATTGTAGAAGAAATAATTGCCCTAAGTTTCCCAATAGAAACTTTTATTACTTGTGACTTTTAAGTCATTCACAAATAGATACTTGATGTGTTCTAAATTTCATGTAGATGCTATATCAGTTATTATTCTGAAGGACGATTTTTAACGACTGTGTTTGAAAATCCCTGGTCTAGAAACTAAGGGTCTTTGGATGAGCAGGCTGGGTTCCAGGGACAAGCAAACACAGAAGTTAGGTCTTTCAGACTGACCTCTTCCAGCTGGAAAGTTTGACTGTCTGGAGGTTGCTTTTTAAATGGCAAAGTTTTAGCAGACTGCTTTGTGTGAGCTTGCTTTTCAGCAGAGCTCGCTCTGCTCAGTTAGAAGTAGGTAAGTGGCCACCCACTAGTAATACAGATCGGCTTGAATCTGTGGACTGGTGGGCAGAGGATCTGATAGAAGTAGATCAATAGTTCTTTCTTTACCCATGAAGTAATGATAAGGCATAAATGTCTCTGCTATTAAAACTGTTGGGTTTTTTTTTTTTTCTTCCCTGTTCATTTTAATTCGATAACTATTCCTTATTCTGTTTTTAAATTTCTGTAACAGAAGTTGAATTCCTAAGCTCCATTGCATGTACTGGTTACTATTCTATCTAACAGGACAACACCAAGAAGTCTTTGTACTTTATCTTCTGCTATGGGCAAAATCCCCCATTGGAATAACTGCTGAAAGGAAACTGTAGTGAAATAAGATTGTGTGTATGCAGGAGCACATAGAAGCTCTTAGTGCAGTGACACTGAGTGTGTGCAAGGAGGTTTATTTCAGTGGTATTCCTGGTCATGGTGGAGACCTTGTGGGCTTTTTGTAACTCAAAGCACTTTATGTGGGAGTGATGGGCAACCATGGGAGTAGTTGTATCATAAAGTCACTGAGGGGTTGAGATTGAAATAATCAAGGTCTTGCAGCCCTGCTCCGTTCTGCTGTTAGTTAGTTCTTTTTCCTATTTATTTGACCTAGACAAACCCTCCCAGTTTTTTGGTGTGCTGTGTGCTTGTTTCCCAGTGGGTCACTGGTGATTGTAGAGCATTAAGGCTTCTCCTGACATAACAAATGTCCAGAGTTGATTATAGCTGTGGAGCACAAAGAGACTGACATAGCTGCATACTTGCTGCATTAGACACTGCTGGGAGGATGAGCTGCTGTTTCACTCTTTCTTTTGAGATCCTGCCAATAGGCAGCACAAAGTCTGAGGGGACGTTTGTGCTGTTCCTTCTAACTGTGTTACTAAATTCTTCCTAATTGCCAAATCAAATATTTTTGAAGTGTTAAGCATTACGTATATTATTCCTTTTAAATAAATAAATTCTTTTGTTGTGATGCCTTTCTTTTTCTAAATCTAGTGTTGGGGAATATGGATGTAGATTTTTATTCTGTGCAATTTGAAGTAAAAATAAAGCTTACAAAAAGAGATTTGAAACCATTGTTGAATTTATTGTGTGAGGCACTGTAGTGCTCTGGAGTAGATATACCAGAACTTCAATGAAAAGAACCATAAAGAATTTCAGTATTCATTAATTATAGTTATCTCTCTACCATACTGATCATTTAATCTGGTGATTGAGATTTTGCATTTTTAAGTTCAGTTTGGGTTTCTTACCACTTGATGGCAGTGAAGGAGCTAGTGTTGCCGGGCAAAGGTTCAGGGCAAGAACCCATTATGAATAACAAAAGAGGAGGTACAAAGGAAGCCTCTGACATTTAATATTGTTCACATTTCTAGGTGATATTACATATACCACAAATGACAGTAGATGGAGAAAAGCCTCTAGATGGAG
The DNA here is from genome assembly GCA_013401135.1 of Cettia cetti. NCBI lineage: Eukaryota > Metazoa > Chordata > Aves > Passeriformes > Sylviidae > Cettia > Cettia cetti. The sequence continues at coordinate 18,873 of VZUI01002800.1, forward strand.
CTTCAGTACTTTCAATGGGGGAGAGATTTTTATACTCAAGTGGTTTCCTCCTATTTATAATAATTGTTTCTAACAACAACTTTCCCATTTAGACCTGGAATGATACCAGACATTATCAATAAGTAATGTTATTGCTTCTGCTATTATAAGCATACTACTTGAAGAACATGCAATTCTGGCATTTTTCTCACACCTTCTGTTCAAATCCTACAACCTCTCAAGATTCTTAGGGATTCTCAGGTATTGTTAGAAATGTGTGTTGTAGGTTAGGGATTACCATAATTGTTCAAGATTTTGTAAAAAGAAGATAGTTGGATTTCACTGGTGACCAAAAAGAGAAACTTGAAAAATACTGTTCTCTGGAAACTGCCCCACAATATTTACTGTTGTGCATGGTCTAGTCCCATTGAAGAAGTGTTTGTTGTAACATTAAATATTACAATGCACGGATGTGTGTTTGAGGAGCTTTATTAGCAAAGGTTCTTTTGCACTTCCTACACCCATGTACACCTCTTGCCAAGCTGGTATGGGGAAATGAACCATATAATGGCCCTGCTGTAGTAATTGGCTCCACATGGGTGGACTCTAGTGCACAGACAAAACCTTATTTGAAGTAATTGGTGCTTTGTGTAGGTACAAGGGTCTGTACATGCAGATTTATTTTGGATCCTGGGTCAAACCTTGGCATTAGTAAAGGTTTCAATTTCATGCAGTGTCTTTGACGTGTAAGTGATTTTGAATGAGTATCAAAAACATCCATGCAGATGCAACTTGATTGAACTTTTTCGTTAAAATACACATAGCTAATATTTTGCAGTTTTATTTTTGATTGGATGCTAAGTAAAGAGCTTGGTTTGTTAAGTTTTCCATGTGTGAAGCCTGTTACTAATTTAAGAGAATGTCAAAAAACAAATTCTAAATTTGCATAATTATTGAATGTTTTAATCATTATCAGCATTATTCTAATTCTATAATAGTACTATATAAACTCACAGTTGAAAATAAGTTAAAATTGCCAGAGCTATCAAATATTTATTTTGTTTTCAGATGCCATTCTTATTTTTAAAAAGCATTTAAGCACATTATTCCTTGTAATTAGTATTATTCCTCATATTAGTGTTAGCAATTCAAACTGATGGATTGCTGTGCTGGTTTAATGTAATGGCAGTCAGAGCATACTTACTGGGAAAAATTCAAGTTTATCTTATCAAATAAGTATCAAATACAGATTCTGTCTAGTGGTAGAAAGAAAAGGATAGAAGATGGAGTCAAAGATAATGCAGTATTTAGAATGATGGTTTTAGTCAGGGGAGGCTCAGTTGCTGGGAATGCCCTTGTGAGGCTGTAGCATTTCATCTGTGGCATTAGTTTGTTGTGTGGCATAAAATGGTATCGGAATGGGTTTCTTGTCAATGCTGCTTTCAGTAAGATTTGTTAGAAAACAATGTAATTTTACTTCATTATGTGGTATGGCTGCATCTATTTAATGCCATTGGAAAATCTTAGCTACTGTGGTGTAATACGATTTTGTGATTAGGTGGTGCAAGCTTTTCTGGCTGCTGCTGTTCAGTTTAGGGGAATCTGAAATTTGAAAGATACAGGAAAATTATGGCAGGATTTGAAACATGAAATCTGTTTTAAGAAGTTAATGTTAATCTTACTGTGTTTTGCTTGCCAGGATGAACATCATAAGTGCAAAAAATCAGATATGGGAAAAACACATCTATTTGTGCAAAATAAATTTTATTTTTCTGGGTGATTGTTAATAATTTTAGCAAAAGTAACTTTAAAAAATCTGGTTTGTTTGTTTGGGTTTTTTCATCCTAGAGATAAACTTATCTAGCTGATGGGCAACTTATTCAGGGGTGCATGTTATATGACTTCACATAATTGTTAAATATTGTGTGGAAGAAATCACATTTTATAAAAGGGGAAAAAAGGCTGTGAGTATAACACAACTCTCATACTTCCTAGAGGGTAACGAGTTTGTGCTAAATAGTTTCTATATTAATCAGTGCAGTAGTAGCAATTCCCCAGAAGCAATGTGTTACTTTTATTTCTCCTTATCTGGTAAAGAGTTGCAGATAATAGTAAAGGTCTCAATTTCTAGGTTTTATCTCTGTGGAAGTCAGCAAATTCATATTGATCTTTTAAAAATCCTCTGGCCTTTTTCTTTTACAGTGCTAACACTTGGGATAATTTTTGCCCTGAAACTGTCTCTTAGTTATATCTTTATATTAACTTTATCATTAAAACTTTGAGGTTTGTTGATGGCATTTTTATTTATCCTTGACTGCTGAGCAAATCCCAAATGGTCACTTCTGTGTGGGCAGAAGGAACAAGTCAGTTCTTGGAAAAGCCATAAAATTGAACAAATTACCAACCAATATATGGCGTTAATATCCTCGAATATTTCTGTGTTTACTCTGATGTGTGTTTTGAACAAAGAATTGATTCCCTTTATGTAGGCAATACTTTACTTTGTAGTTTATAAATAAAAATGCCTTGCCAGAACTAGAATGCCTTGCCAGAGTAGAAGACTATTGTGGAGTTCATTTTCATATTTACTTACTTTTTAATAGTGATAGGGGAGATTCACTATTCAAGCTACTGAATTACTGATAATAATCAGAAGTTTCCCTTCAATGAAAATACCTTGTAAACAATTCTATTTTACTTTGTTATAATTGTAGAATAATAGGAAAAAACCTGATAAAACTGATTATAGAAAACTGTGTAAGTATTAGCATTTCTTGTTAAAGTGTTTAGTGAGAACAGAATAAATATGAAGAACTTAAAATTGCTCATAGAAATCAATTCTTCATGTCTTGTTTTATTTTGCCCCAAGAGCCTTTCAGAATTTGAACTTGTGTTGTAACTTATTTATGCAGTGAACAGCAAGTTTTTTGTTTGTGTACCCTTATTTAATACTCACATTTCAGACACAGATAAAGATTTCTGTAGAATCATTTCATAAAGAAAGCAAAATTTTTCAGTTTATAGATGTGAGTCTGACTAGAGATCTGTAAATACTGTTGAATTAAAGTTTAGCTTGCCTGTCAGTTTGAGAGCAAAATTCCATCAATATTTAGGCAGCAGTCTCATTTGACTCCCATGTAAGTACATACATGAGTCCTAGGATTTCTGAAAACTTGTGTAGTTGGAATTTCAGTATTTAAAACAATGTTGGTTTAATTGCATGCAAATTTTGATTGCCCCATGTGGGAATAGTATGGTTCTATATTTGAAGTTATTCTTTTATATTGCACAGGAAAACTACATCAAATATAAAGTACATGAAATATTGTTTCAAAAATACTACTATAATACTTAGTCTTGAAGCTTTTTTAAGGAAAGGCTTGGATTAGTCATGTTTATTCAGTTTAATGGAATTTGTCTATATAAAGTTTTTCAACTCTGAGTCAAATGTTTTACATTTAATGTGATAAATTGAGATAGAAGCAATATAAAGTATTGCAAGTCTGTCTTGTACAGATAAATGCTAACAGTGCCATTTACATAAGTGAAACAGTTCTGGATTATTTGTAACTTCTGAAAATATGCCCTACAAATTATATTTCAGTAAGGTTCCAAATAATTTGGTTAAAAAATTGTTGCAGTTATTTGTGATCTAAAACTAGACATCACCATTTGTTTTTCTGGGGTACCCACTCACATAGGGAACTGATGAATTACTAAGGAAGAACTTCGTTGTACCATAAGAAAATTAGTAATTAAAAAACTTTACCACTTTCTCATGTGGCTTCCATTATTTTTAGAATCTCATTATTTTCATTTTACTTGAGAGATTTTGCAAGGTGCTGGGTCTTGGGCTGCTTTGTCATAGGTGATAAAAATACATAAGCCTTGCAGAAAGTGCTTGGTAAATCCTTCTAGGTCTTTTAAACAGTAAGTACATTTTCCTATAAGAGAATCATCAGTTGCATGGACACTGTGTTTCAGACCTGTCCATCTACACCCAGGCTCATCTGCTTCAGATACAGTTCCCTTTCCTCTTGTTTTACTGATTTCTCCAAGCCTTTCTGTAATAATATTCTGGTTTTTAGTTCTCTGCAGACACCAATACTGCTGCACATCTCACAGAAACATTGCACTTCTAAGGAAAAATCTATTTTATGTTCTATTTGTGTTAAAGTCTGTAATCTGAAAGAGGCAAGTTGTTAACTAGCCAGATTGTTCTGCGATTTAGTGGAGCCTGTTAGAATCAAAATGATGCTTCAGAGAGCTGGGGTTTATTTAAAGGGAAGGGGGGAAATACTGCTTGTGAGTTAGTATTATGAAGCAGGTCTGCACTGCTTATGCGTTTTTTTTCCTTTCCAAATCTGCTGGTTTCACTGTCTTTCTGTACAGCAGCCATGTACCTTAATATCACTTTTATAAGACTAGAAACAAATCTGCTCATACTCTAAAATTAGGGAATGTCAGTTTTCAGAATGTCTCAAATCTTAATTTGGTTTCTTTGTGCTTGTTCATTGTGATGATTTTTAATTCACTACATTATATTCTACAGGGTCTTTACTTATTCAGGCTCAGGGAGAGATCTGGCCCCAGTGCAGCTTCAGGCTTATGTATTGAAAGAGACTGTTGTCTGTAAAAACTGTTTAACCTGTAGATATTGAGGGTATGTAGAGAGTGAGGGAGAAGATTGTGGGGGGCAGGGGGAAATGGTTTTATGGGTAAGCTAGTCAGACGAAAAGTGCCCTTGAGGATTGAATTCTGTTCCTCTCTCTGCCACAGAATTCCTGTGTGATGCTCGGCAAGTCGTTTAAACGAAACTTTTCCCAAGTGGTGACTAATTGATTTGAGTGCTCTGCAATTCTGGTTGCATAATTTGAGGTACTAGGGCCTTATATGCAGAAAAGCTGAGGGTTTGCAGCTGCAGCTGAAGTCGATTAAAGTCTGTGCCCTGAATGTATGAAAAGTTGTTTGATACTGAGCACTTGGAAAAATCGTATTTGAGATAAAATTAGCACCTGAGATTACTGAGGATTTTACCTTAATCTGCGCCTCTTTTTATGATATATTAAAAAAGGCAAGTAATGTCTGCTTGTCTCTTAAGATGCTACAGTGGTGAATAATATTGATGAACTCTGATGCCATCAAGATGGGCTTCAAAACAAATAACCACAGCTTCCAAACATGTTTGAACAGCATGCAGCTACGAGCAGATGAGGCCACACATGAATAAATGCGTGGAGAAAAATCCTGAATAGCTGCTCACTGGGTAAGCAGTCATCTTCTGTGTGTCACATAAAGACAGAGTGGCAGGAGTAACGACAATGGATTGTAGTTCCTTTACAGGGAATCACTGGGTTCTTCCCAAATCCCCTTTACTTGGTCAGAATATTTGTTATTATTTGTAGCATGTATTATCTTTATCATGTTTCCGTTATCTCCTAATTTTTAAACTGTAAGTTTACATTTGAGATGGAATTAAAATCAAATTAACCTCTTATCTTTTGGCAATCTCATTATTTTTTAACCATACCTCCTCTTGCTACTTAAAAAGTTTCACCCTTTCTCTTGATTCAAAGAACAAAAATAGAGCTTGACCAAATATTTTTATCCTTTAGGTCTGTTTGCTCTTTGTTGACATTGCCACAGGGTATTCAGCTTCCACTGCTGGCATCTGTTTAAAGTTGGCTCAGGGTTTGTGTGGTACTAATTAGAAGAGGGGAGGTAGACAAGGAAACAGATTAATTTTAGTCCTTTCTCCCTGCTTCTTGGTTTCTTCACTCTGAAGTGGTATTTTTGTTATGTTGTCCAGTGGTACTTACTGGGACAGATTTTTTCAGAGCTAGTCTTGCAGTATTTCTGCTGCCACTGTTTTGTGTTTGGGTTTTCTTCCTTCCAAAAAAGACAAGTTATGGGGAAAAGCTCTCATGGGTTAGATTCCATGGCTGGGATTATGATACAGAGAGAAATGCAGTTTTGGTATATTATTGTTACTTGCAGGATTGTCAGTAACAGAATGCTTATTTCCATGTAGTAGCTGTACACTTGCAGTCCTTTCTTCTCCCCCTGTGTGAAAAGTTACCTACTAATTGTATTTTTGCTTGTATGTTGATTTTTCTTTTAGTCTTGACTTCATAACTTGAAAACTTGGCTGAGAACCCATGTTAAGATTTATCCTTGTTTCATTTAAATTTTATCTTATGCATTTGAAATATTCTACATTTGCCCGTGTTTCTACTTGAGGCAGCAGGACCACAGTTTTATCACCCAACTTTCACTGTTATCTTTGATGCTGATAATCCTGTAATCCCATGATGAGAGGCAAGTAATGAATTGGTAGTAGCCACTATCCTCTGCAGTCAGTTGGCTGAAACAGATTTCTGGTAGCACAGTTAATGGGATGTAACCTGTGCCAAGTTTTTATTGCTGCTCGTTCAACTGCTGATTCTTCTTTTCCACAGGCATAGAAAAAAGCATACTTTTCCTCTTTATTTTGGTTATTTTGCCTTTTGCAGTGTTTGTCTTGCTACCAGCTCTGCTCACCCAACTTTGCAGGTCCTGCAGCTGTCTATCACTGTCTTTTCTGCTCTGTAATCCTTCCAGACTGAGGAGGTATCCTTGAAATATGTGTAAGGAGAGAAGCAGGCGCATACATGTGGTTGATACCCACTGCCTTTTGTAGTGGTGAGGCTGTTGGGTGTTGCACTCAGCTGGCTGAAGAATACTTGAAGTAGATCAGAAGTGTTTCCTTCATACTCATCTTCTCTGCTTCTCTTCCTTGTGCAGGCCTGTGCTCTGTCTCTTGTCTTGTCTGTGTTTCAGTGTCTGGTTCAGCTCCTGCAGGCAAGGAGAGGAGGCAGTTTGTGGATCAGCATGAATTACCCCCCTCCTTCCCTGATGCAAAAGATGCCTCCAAAGTACTGGAAGAGAAGAGCAATGACTGCTTGCAGGGTGTGGCTTTATGAACAGCAGGGAAGGGAACTTTCTGCCCATTGCTTGGACCTGTGTGGTTCAGTTAAAATATTTTGATTTGAAAAGCACAGAGGGCAATTCAGGAAACAGCGTGCCACTGTGTGTAACAGTATCTGCCCACAGCTGCCATAAATCTTGAGGTAATTATCTTCCTTAAGGATTATTTGGCTCATTCTCACTAGAAATAATGTCAGATAAGCATTTTTAGAGACCATAATACCAGTTTTCCATACAAAATTGCTACTGAATGGGAAAGGCTGTCTTCAAGTCAGTCCCATCATAAGTCGTTGATTATATGTGACTTTTAAAATGTGTCTGCAGTTTTTTAATTTTAACATTATTTAGGCTTCAATTGCTTATAAATTAATTTTCTATGTGAACTTTAATTGATGGTTTCTAATGCTAAACTTGATTTCTTTATCTGTGTACCTTTGGACATCAGCTGCCTAATTTATGACTCATACAGATCTGGCAGATTTTGCCAATAGCCTTTTGGGATGATCGTGTCCCCTGCCTCCCACCCTGGCCCTTGATCAGATTTGCAATATTTTATGCCATCAAACTGTGAGCTGAAGTGATCAGACAATGCTCATGATTTCAGCTCATTTTGTTGGGAGTGTGCAAACATTACTAACATGGTGGGCTATAGTTGTAGTAATCTGTTAAGCTTATTGGAGTTTAACTGAGATGCTTTCTAAGTTTTAGGCTGGGCTGTGCCTTACATGCAGAAATTTTGCTGATGCTGGCATCTGAACTAAAGAGAGTGATGGAGGGCATTCCTATATTCTTTCAAGGAGGCTATGTACTAACTCAGCAGTGAATTACTATATAGGTAGTGGCATGTTACAACCTCCCTGAGGTCTTCTGAGTCCCGAGGTAGTAATAGCTCATTAAAATGGTAGTTAATGAGTATAAAGGAATCATTATACGACTCTCCTACAAGACGGGTAGGGCTAATCCTAACTCAGTTCAGTAGAAAGTATTCTGAATAAGGAAGGAAGGAATTTGACAAATGCTGCTGGTAGTTCTTTAAAAACCTAGCTATGTAAAGCAATGTTTTTGAGAAAAAATACTCATAAAAATAAATTTTAAATAAATGCCATTTAAAAAAACGTATTTAGGGCTGTCAGAAGTATTAGTATCCTTTATAATATAAGTTACCTTAACATAGTGTAATGAAGCATCTTTGATTAAAAATATGCAGCGTTTTGTAGCTTCTGATCAGTTGGGTTTGAAGTTCAAAAAAGAGAAAAATTATTTTACTTCATAACTGCTTACATTTCATAGTTTTTAAATATCAGAGAATATTCTGAGTTGGAAGGGACCCTCAAGGATCAAGTCCAACTCTTAAATTAATGGCCCACAGCTCAGGGTTTGTATATATTTTCTGGTTTATATGCAAAAAATAAATAGTGAAACAATTTTGCCTTGTGGTAGGAGAGTGGCATTCCCCTAATATGGTTTTGTTCATGGAAAATATAACCACCTCACAGATGAGGCGATATTTTCTATTTTTTTTTCATTTAATATGGTTATTTTTTGCAAAAAGATGCTAAGGATTTATCCAAAGTGAATAATGTGATTTTTGCAGCAGTGGCATGAAAAACTTCTTGATTTCAGCAAATGCTTCATGTCTTCTTTCAGGCTCTAGGAGGATAAACAAACAGACGAAAGACTGTGGACTCAGGTACACCTGGATCTCACAGCTCAAGTTCAGTGGACAGAGCTATTTCTAAATGTCCTTAACCTAAGAAAAATAACCTTGTTTCTACAAAATGAGCCCTTCAGTAATATTATAGGAAAAGGAGGGTGGAAGCAAATATGAAATATATTAAATGAAGAATATATAAATATATTGTCAACATATATAATTTGTATAAGATTTGGAGAGAGGTCCTCCTGCTTTCTGTCTTAAATGAAGGAATTTTGCCTACTGTGCATGGATGTGGTTTACTACAGCAGCTCTACCCTATCCTAATTTATGTGTTCTTGTTGCAGCATTTAAGGATGTATTTATAATAAAACAAATACATAACATTTTTAAAGGAATAGTTTATTAAAAAAAAAGTTTTACTTGTAGAAATTTCTGCTTGTTTTTCTTGTTCAGCTTAGTCCTTATTTTCATCTGACATTGTCAAATAATCTTGCTTATCATATCTGTTCTGTATTACCATCTTTCAAGGTTAAAGCTGGTAATGGATGGAAAAGTATTCTAAACTCAAATTATATGGATGCCTTACTTGTGATCATTACTACAGAATGATTTTCTTGGTTTGGAGCAGCTGCTGTGTAACAGGAAAAATAAGCCTAATGCCTAGTGGTGCAAGTCATGGAGTGGGGTCCCATGGGTTTTCATAGCACAGAAATGTTTCCTGCCTCCCCCTTTTTTTTTTTTGCCACTCTTTTCGAAGCCCTTTTAGGTTTTGTGAAAATCTCACGGACTCTTCCAGCACAAACATCTGTCATCTTCTGTGTGACAAGAATACTGTCTTTCAGCTGGGACCTTTTTAAACTACATAAACAGATGCAGTAAATCCAGTGGAATATTTTCAGAGTAATTATTAAATTGATCATCAAAAGAGTACTTAAGTTCTAAAATATAAGACTGTTAGTGACCTACTGTACCCTGCTGTGGCAGAGCTGGTTAAATCTAAGTCCAGCCTGATAAATGTATGCAAGGCTTGCTTGTAAAGGAGGCTTCAGCTGCCTGTTCCAGCGATGTGCTAGTGTTGCTTATGGGATGTTTTCCTGGTACCTAACTTGAATCTTCCTGTGCTGCCAACTGACTGATAGTGCTTAGCCCTGGGTAGATCAGACAAATAATAATTAAAGTTCTCCTTTAAAGCTATCTTTTTGCATATTTAAAGATGTCCTTTCCTTGTGTGAGCTGCCTTTTCTGTAAGCTGAAGTCACCCTTGTTCTTTTGGTTTCTCTGAACAAGTCAGTATTCTATTCTTCTAGACCTCTTATTAGTAAGATTTGTGTTTGTTTATAATCTGAACATGTTCCTGGCTGTCTTTAATTGCATTGTTTGAACTGGATGCAGCAATCTGCTGAGGTTTTACAATTACTGCGTGACATGGCAGGGCCGCTTGTTGCCATACTGCTCGTGTCACAGTGCTGTGCAGCACAGAAAGGCAGCATCATGCCTCTGACTCATGCTCAGCTTGTGATTTACTGATCATTTCTGCCTAACTGCTTTTTTCTATCCTATGTTTTTGTACTTGATGAATTCTGTCCAGATGTAGACCATTAGTCTTTCACCTAGGAAATAATGTCATATTTTTTTACAGCAATTCTCCATTTTATCCAGATCTTTTAAAATTCTAGTTCTCTTTGACTGTGTCATGTAGGTTTTTCAGGTTAGTCTTAACTATCTGATTAATCATAATTCTGTAATTCACCTGCTGGTTAAAATACTGACTGCAGACTTGGGACAGGCTTCATAAAATCCTGCTTGATATACCTTTTCATTTTTGACTGTTAGAGCCTTTAACTATTCAAGATATGATTTATTTTCTTTCCATTTTGTTTTGCGTTTGCAAGAGAAGCTTTGTGATACCCATGTTTTTGTCATTTGTTTAAAAAAAGATTGTACATTAAAAGCATTACTAAGTCAGCATACCAAAATGGTCACACTATGTTTTCCAAGCTTATTTAACTGTGTTCTTAAAATGTTTCATGAAGCTGACCAACAATTACAAATATAAATTAGAGCATTGTATAAACATTAAGGACTGCTGGGGACATAAGGTTGTTTACAGCTGTTTGTAAACTAGTGTGTTTGTATATATATGGAAATATATATGATGTGGAAATATATATGATGAATGAGTCTGAGTGTATGGGCATATTAATTAGTGTCCTTCACTGCTGATAGGCTGAAGAAGTTGCTAATAAATAGTTAATGTTTATTTTAGAAATTAATACCTGTGAGGATTTTTTACCTTGTAAATGTTGTTGATGCGTAAGGTAATGGGTAGATTTTTGAAATATTCTGTGTTGAAGGTAATTGTGTTCTGTTTGCTTTTTATATGGCTTTATAATGTTTTAAGTCATAGCTCCTATATCCTTCCCCTCAAATGCTCGCTCTTAATTTTTTTGGCCATCAGAAGGAGGGTAATAAACACCTTACAAAAATGTGAAAAGTTTTAGCAATTGAAGTTGTCACAGAAGTGACAGTAACTGTTTAGGTGACAAAGGAATTCAGTAATTAGTGACTCAAGCAATTTTAGGGGCGTTATTAATTTTCTTTTTTTTAATGTGGGTATTTTGGTTTTGTTAAGACCTAAGTCTGTAGTTGTTATAAATCCCCCTCCAAAAAATTACCCTTGAACTGACATCAGGGAAGTGTTTTTTGAAAAGATGTCTAGGTGTGTCAGTGTCTGGTGGAAGGCTGTAATGAGAGCAGGAGTAGCAAAAGGAGGAAGAAGTAAAGGTGTGTGGTATGGATGTAGCCTTGCTGAATTTCGAATTTTCTCACACTAAGAAAAGAAGTTGGAAACATTCTGAAACAGAAATGTTGCAAGAAAACTATATAAACAATCAAATAGCTGCATATTTTTGGCATTACATCATGGGAAGGGTTGAAACTTGTCAGATGCAACACCCCAAAATCTTTGCTCATGCTCCACAGTGGTGAATGTGGACTGCATGCAGCTGTCCTTGGGTATAGTGTCACCTCTTGTCAATCAAGGGGCTATGCTATCTGAGAGCAAAGGCACTGAGCATGAAATGCACTGCAGGAGACACCACATTTTGCTTTTCCCTGCCAACCTGGGCTGCAAAAGCAGTAGTCTTTCTTTGTAGCAACTTCATTCCTCTGAAAGTGTTGCAGGATCAGGAATTTTTTAGGTAATGTTTTTACCTGCATGTGAGAGCCAGAGACTGTAAATCTCAGATATGTAATAGGCAGATTTTAAAGAGAACTCACTAGAAACAACTTTCTTTAGCCTATAAGATATATGCACCCACATATATATAAATATATACAACTATCTATAGTATAAATATATACAAATAACTACATATAAACACATGTAACACATGTATCTGTGTAAACAATAAATGTAATATATGAAATAAAATAAAAATAAATATGTAATAGTGTTCCTGGAAAAGCATGTGAAATAAGTAAAGAATATCTACTAATTCCTTCCTTTTGAAATATCAGAATAAAATACTAAATGGAAATAAAATACAGCGATAGGAAGAATTTTTAATTAGTCAATATTGGCTTGAGTTGTCCTCAGTTGTTGTTTGGTAGCCTCTATCCATTGTGACTTTGAAGAGTAATTCTAAAACTGTTGAGAGTTGAAGAGTGTTTTCTGCATTTCGAAGACAAAGTTTATGTTAAAATATAAACTTATGGTTATACATTACACTGTTCTCTTGGACAATCTATTTTTTTCCTAAGTAATCTGTTTCTGAAAAAATGCAGAAGTTACAAGAGTTGAAAGAAAGAAAAAAAATTACATATAAATACTGTTGTTCAAGTTGGTCAAGAAAACCTAAGCCCATATAATTGCACACATATCTGAGAACACTTTTTTTGGTTTCTCAAGAATGAGGCAGCAGAATTTTCATTCATTTGGCATGCTAGGCTGAAAACAGAGTCTTCTTTCATTTGACACACTCCCCTGGAAACAAACATGCCAGTGAGGGGATTGTGCCAGTTATCAGAATCTTACAGGAATACATTGTGCTGGTTTGTGTTCATTTTCATTTCATGAATTGCTTTAAAACTTAGCAGCATAAAAAAGCATTAAAACACCTTTTTAGCATTATTTTTAGTTCCTATGTATTTCCCTGCTGTGCTGTCATTCGGTTTAAATCAACGGAATGTTGTGAGACACATGACTAGGTTTGCAGCAGAGCAGATCTCTCCTCCTGCCTGCGTGTGCTCCAAGTATTCATCTGTAGACAAGCAGCAAATTTGAGTTTAACTCATTTAAATCCTTGGAAAAGTTGAGTGTCTTAGAAAGGAGTTCAGTAAAAATAAGGCATAATTGAACAAAGGTTGTGCAGCGAGAAATTTAAGCCAAAACTCAGCTGGTATCTATTAACTATGAAAGTTCACAGATAATGCTTGGTCTTCTGGGAGACACTTGTTTTCCTTTCCTAGAGTTATATTCTTCAAGATTGCCAGCAGGTCCTTCCCACCTCTGGAATTTTCTACAAGATTCTATTTCCCTCATAAATGTTTTTCCACATGCAGACTTGGCAAATTCAGGTGTACTTCTTGGAACTAATCTGGTCACGGGAGCTTAAATTAGGACCAGGTTGCAGTGAGTATGTGTGAAGTAAGTCTGGGAGTGGTATTGAGGGTCTGTGTCAGCCTGTGCTAAGCCAAAGAGGGGGTAAAGAATAAGGGAAAAGGATCAGAGCTATATGGATTCCATCCTAAGAGTTACCTAGAGAGGGGTTGTGGAGTCACAGCCATCACTGTTCTGTCCCCATAGGAGGACATAAGGAGGGGTTTTTGCCTCCTTAGTGTCTCACTGAGTTTCCTGATGCTGCTTAAGGAATGAGGACAGTGGATATTTAATTGCTGACCTACAGTCACGTTTGTTCTCTGACACTTAGAGATATTAGTTTTCTGTGGACTTCACACTAAGACAAACAGATAGTATCAGTGTTGACATGACGTTTAATGGGCAGTGGAAGGCTTCTGTCCAGATATCTGTGCCTGCTTGTTTGTGAGTTTTGTGGGACAGGCTGTACATCCTGCAGTTTCAAATCATATTAGAAAAAACAGATGATTGCGAATTTACAAAGCTTACTTTATTTCCTTTTCTGTACAGAATCACAGAATGTGTAGGTTGGAAGAGACCTTCGAGATCATCAGGTCCAATGCAGCCCTAACACCTCAACTAGATCATGGGATCGAGTGCCACACCCAGTCTTTCTTTAAACACATCCAGGGATGGTGACTCCCCCACCTCCTCAGGCAGACTATTCCAGTACTTAATCACTCTTTCCGTGAAAAAGTCTTCCTAATATCCAATCTCTATTTCCCTTGTGCAGCCTGAGACTGTGTCCTCCTTTTCTGTCAGTTGCTGCCTGGAGAAAGAGACCAACCCCCACCTGACCACAACCACCTTTCAGGAAGTTCTAGAGAGTGATAAGGTCACCTTTGAGTCTCCTCTTCTCCAGGCTAAACATCCCCAGCTCCCTCAGTAGTTCTTCATATGGTTTGTTTTCCATGTCTTTCACCAGCCTTGTTGCCCTCCTCTGGACGTGCTCAAGCGTCTCAATGTCCTTCCCAAACTGAGGGGCCAGAGCCGGACACAGCAGTCAAAGTGTGCCCTCCCCAGTGCCAGGTACAGGGGAAGAATGACCTCCCTGCTCCTGCTGGCCACACCTTCCTGATCCAGGCCAGGATGCCACTGGCCCTCTTGGCCACCTGGGCACACTGCTGTGTGTGCCATTCTGCTTCAGCTTGTGTGGTTGATGCTCACCAGAAGGACAATAGTGACTTATATCCTCTCTTCTGCATGGAAGTACTGAATGAAATATTTTTATTGAAGAAACCCAATACATTTGAATTGCTCTAGAATTTAAAAAAAAAAAAATTAGAAATTCCAAAACCAGAAGCTTCATAGGTTTGATTTATAGTTTGCGAAGGCTAAAAAAAGCCTCGTGAAAGCTTGCCTGCACCGATGTTACTTACAAGTTCAGACTCGAAATACAGTCAGCTGGTGCTCTATACAATTGTCACTTCTTGCTGTATAGCTTCAGTAACATGGCTGTGGAGAATTCTACACAGTCCTTCAGCAGCACTGCAATGAAAGAGATAGACTGATGTAATTTTCCTTTCACCCATTAACTAGTGATTGGGCAAACTGCAAGGGAAGAGAAACGTGATTTCTATCTGCATAGTTGGTTCCTGGACCATGTCCCTTCCCTTTGCTAATAAAGATACTGCCACCTATTTGAAGACATTGGCAGGCATATTTAAAACCCGAGATGAATTGAGCACGTTTGCTGTGTTAGAAGCAGTTGCTAAATTGTGAGTAACTAAGTCTTGTTGTATAACTGCATTGCACTCAAGGGAACAATTTAGGTTTTGAATTGTGTATGTTGGTAAGTGAAAACTATGTAGACATTGATTATTTTTTCCCCTTGACCTAATCACTGTTTGCCTATGGCAATATCTGATATGTTATTTGTTCACCAAGAATTGTCTTGGGAACACAATGAGGCTTTTTTTTTTTAGCTTCATTAGTAATTATAGTTACATTAGGAATAGAAGGCAATGGAGTAATATGCTTGTACTGGGTACTGCACCAATTGTTTGATTTATTGTAAAGGTGGACATGAACTCTGTGGGACTCTGAATGTGCATAGGCAGAGGAGGAGACCAGATTTAAAACTTTGTGCATCTTGAGCAGGAATTTAATTTTAAGAGAATGGAAGGAATATGTGCATTTATATATTTTATTTATTTTTTGTTGTGAAAAATTCCTTTCTGTGTTTCTATTTATATATTTGTAGTATGAGAGAACTTTCCTTGGTAATACTAGAGCATATAGAAATGATGCTGAGTAAAATAAAATTTAGTAGTGTCTTTTTCATTGTCAGAATTCAACAAGCTGCCTAAAGTGCATCATAAATAGGGAGAAGAATGTTTCCTCTTCTGTCCAACTCTTTGAATCCGACGTGTATCGCCCTTTGGACAAAAATGTGAAAGTCTGACAGAGAACCTTAAGAAATGTGTTTAACTTTTGACATTCTATTGATTCCTTCAAATGTTAGTTTTTGTTTCTATGCTAAAACACTTGTTTGAAATATAAGGGATTATTAAAAAAAATGTTCAAGATTGAACTTCTAACTTCTCTCTAGAGGTCACATGGACACTGTTTGAGGAGGTGTTGGGCATTCAAAAACAAATACTTGCATATTTCCATACATAAGAAGCCATACTGTGGTCTACCTAAGTGTAGACTTGCAGTTGTGTATTTTTGAGAACTAATTCTAGCACAAAACAAAGAGATCTTCAACCTTGAAAGTGTGATGGGACAATACTGTTTTGGAAGGATAGTAATCAGGAAATAAGGTGATACTCATGATGTTTGTATCCACATGAGGGTGACCCTGTGACAGGCTTATTTGCCATAATTGGTGGCAAAACCTGCCAACATGAAGCAGTGCATTGGAGAAATCAGTGAATGCTCTTGCTGTTTGTAACATTACCAGCTCCTTCTGCTATAAACTAAGATGCCTCTACAGGTTTTAACTTTTCCCTCCTTAGATGTAATTGTGATTTCTCTTGTAAACAAAACAATCAAGCACATTGTTTCTTTAAAAGAAGCAAAGCCTTAGTGTGGTCATGGCTTTCTCTAGTCTCCACACTTTTGCTGTATTATGTAAAATAATGTCTTAGTCTGCAGAAAACACCTACTCTCAACTCTGTTTAAAAGCTTAGCATGAAAATGTTACTGAATATGACCAGCAGAGTCAGGTCTCTTACTACAGCTGACATCAATGTGAGAGGTGTATCTTCATTGGTTGGAAAATAATCATTCTTTATAGCTTACTTAGAGTCATACACTAATAGGAAGTTCTGTACAGATGAGAGTCTTTTCTTAAAAACCAACAACTTTTGGTCCTAGAGGATCCAAAACGCTGCCTGAAGATGCCCAACATTACCCATAGGAAGTAGCATTAACTGGCAGAATGTTTGGAATATACAACAGTCCCCTGTGTTGTGTTTGAGGGTATTGTGGAGAATGGGTTAGCAGGCATCTACTGCTTTAGAAATTAATATGTGCCAGTTGTAATGAAATAATTGACAGTAATATCCCATTATTTATTATGTTGATATTATATTACACTCTTCAACCTTTTGGAGGCTTAATTACAGTAAGCTGATATGTTGATAAAGATCACTTTCATAGTTTAGCTAAAACCGTGGCCAGTAAACTATTTCCTGTTTTTTATTTCCTATAGTATTGTTTAAATAATTATTTTTTGTTTGAAGACAAGGCCATGTTGTTCATGGAGTGGCTGTCTGGGTTGGTAGATGAGAGAAAACAAAACAATCTCTACATTATTTGTGGTAACTAAGATGAACAATTTGGTTTTGTAAATTTATACATTTTTATCTCAACTTCTCAAGGTGAAACAACATAAATATTTAAGCAACTTTATTATTTCAGAGTTGTCTTGGGATCTTTTGCTTTGCTTAAGCATTAAACAGATAAATTACCTTTTGTCTTGATCTCTTACACAAATAATTCTGCTGCTCCCAAACAAAACTAAGTTTCAGTTCTTCAGATACAACTGAAAACACTGTAACTTCTTCTTTGCTTGTTTGTTATTTGAAGTAATTGGAAGAATAGTGCAGAACAGCTTTTAATAGGCTTTTATCAGGTTAACTTTTCACCATGAGGGCTCCAAAAATAATACCCAGCACATCTAAATATGTGGTAGAAAAGGGGTAAGTTGTAGTTTATCCAGAATACAAATCTAGAGGTACTCATTTGTCAATGTTATCTTGGTCTCAATCCCTGATTTTTCAAAGATATTTTTACATTGCATTTTTGCATGCATTTCATATGATTCTATTAAGTCTGTGTCTCAAGGATTTAATGTTTCTTTGAGCTTAGAATAGATATTTAGTCACTGTCTCTTCCTTCCCCTTTGCTGAGAGTTAAAAATAAACATAAAAAAACAATGGCAATATGAAACAACTCATTGCCAGCAATCAAGCTGGAAGCAAGCTTCTGTTTGAGCAGAGGAATTCTGCTTCAGTGTGCACATGCCTTAGAAGTAGCTGTTGAAAATGGAAAAACTTAAAAATGGATGTATGGTCTTTTCAGGAGAAATCTTCTTTCAGTAATAGAAATATTTTCCTTTGACAGAGAAGAGACTATGGAAACTTTGGTCCTTTATTAGGGGGGAAAAAACCCCAAAACTTCCTTAAAATACAGTTTCCATGCTGAATTTTCACAAATTCTGCATTTTGCCCTGTTTTTCTCCTTCCCCTCCTTCAGTCTTTTTCTGTTATTCACTTGGGCCCAAACTTGTACACAGCATTTTAATAGCCTTATGTTATAAACCCAAAAATTTTAAAATTATAGTAATGATCTGTAATAAAAGCCTAGCAGACTAATTACAGTATTGCATTAGTTATTATCTTATTTCACTCTGTTCCACAGCTAATTCAAGTCTGAGTTTTTAATCTCCATTTACGCTATAATTTTGAGAGAGAGAATATACTTAGGAACAATATATATAAAATCAAGAAATAAAAATTGTCACATAAGCAGTTGATTTCTAAAGTGTTGCCTTGGACATTTTAGCTGTAAAATGCAAGTAGTTCTGTTTAAATGTTATGCTTTGTGTCTTCTGGTGAGGATAACACCTATATGACATAGAATACAACTCTTGATATATTAATTTCTGGATAGCTTTATACCATGTAATAAATAGCAGTCATTAATTCAGAAATTTGCATTTGTGCAGCTTAGTTGGTACATCATTTTGTGTTTTGAGTTTTATTTTTTCTCCCAAAATGTGAGCAATTCTTGTAATGGTTAAGGTATAGATTGATGTCAGTGCTACAGTATAGCTCCAAGACTGCAATTTGAAGCTACTTTAGAAAAATACAATTCTTTAGACATGGGGAAACTGAAGTTGAATGGAAGTCCTATTAGGAGTGAATTGCATGTAAATATTAATAAGGGAAGAGTTCCTAGCAAGTCCTGAGTTTGGGAAATTGAGCATGATAATTTGCTGAAATTATGTCTGTCTTCAAGATATGCAGATGCAATAATTTTCAGTTTTCAGTTGAACTTTTAAATGGTGCAGAAGGTGCCCGGGCTAGGCTTTAAGCAAGAAAGTGTTTGGAAGTATTGGCAAATGTCGTTGTAATGGATGTATGGTAATGAAAGGGGTTAAGATGAAAGATGAATTGGACTGAATGGCTGTTAAGTCATTTAGGCTGGTTGCAGGTTTGGTTGTTAGATGTCTCAAATTACATTGCCTTGGTTCTGTCACTTGGTTGGTTATTTCAGATCTTCAAAAAGTTCAGGGAATCAATTTCTCACAATTTGCTTTGTTTTCCGTTTTTCCAGGATGCTTCATCTGCAGACATTCGAAAAGCATACCGAAAGCTTTCTCTAATTTTACACCCAGACAAGAATAAAGATGAAAATGCAGAAATACAGTTTAGGCAAGTAAGTGCAATGTGTGGCAATAAAACTTTTAGGGGGAAATAGAATTTTTATGTTGGTTTTTTTTTAGTAAGAACAGTGGTACACCTTTGAAATTAGTAAGGTAAACATTGAATTACATTTTTGCTGATGTAGCTGGACTAAAACATAGCACACTTTTTTTGGAATTAACTTGTTCAATGACTTGTATTTTGTATTTACCTGTATATTAAAAATAATTTGAACATAATACATATATTCTTAGGAGGAAAATATGTTTTGCACTTCCTAAAGCACTAGGGAAAATTTCTGATC
This sequence comes from Cettia cetti, assembly GCA_013401135.1. NCBI lineage: Eukaryota > Metazoa > Chordata > Aves > Passeriformes > Sylviidae > Cettia > Cettia cetti. The sequence continues at coordinate 38,294 of VZUI01002800.1, forward strand.
ATTTCTCAATGCAAGTCCTAGATAGGCGTAATTTAATGAAAAGAATTAATTGTAGTTATTTGTGAATATTTATAGAGTGAAATAACATGACTGTAATTAGCTCTACCTTTAAAAATGTACCTCGAGCTAAAATCAGTGTACTTAATTTTAGTAAGATCTTGAGGATGAAACAAGGGGGATACCCAAGATTCAGTTTGACAGATGTCAGGATGAGAAGAAATTCTTGTGTAAGAGTTGCTTGTTTGTGTCTGATAACACTTTATATATTAATATATTACTGTTTCTTTTGCACACTGGGTTTGCTACTTAGTGGTGTAGGGAAAATGAAAACTAGCACAGTTCATTTGTTGGCAAATGTAAATACGATACTACTGTTCAAAATTTATAAATCCAATAATAAAATCTTCCTGTGTTTTCTTTTTTTTTGTGTTTTGCTTGTTTGCTTTAGTTGGTGGCCATCTATGAGGTTTTAAAGGATGAAGAAAGGAGGCAGAGGTGAGTTAAATTGCACAGGTTTTTTAATAAAGCATTCATACCAGTGCTATATTGAAGCCCTGCTTGACTTAGTTGTAGGGGCACTGAGGGGTTTTTTTTTTGCGTAATTTAAATTAGTAAGTTGTATGTAATTGTTGAATTAAGGATTGTATGTGGCTTAAAGGGCAAAGTGGAATTTTTTGCATGATACATTGTTTTTTCTCCTTCAAAACTAGTACTTGAAAGAACTTTGAAAGCTAGCTGTTTTTCCAAGCAATTTTAAAACATACTTAGCAACTACATCAGGGTTTTTTGCTCAGTTGTCAATTTTTAAAAACTGTGATTAAAAAATACTGGCCCCTTATTCAAATGTCAGTCCTACCACTGTATCAGTAAAAGGCTTGTTGTGCAATATTTAGGGATTATTTTCGTTGTATGTTGTCTTCAGTATTGTTTTCTGTTGCTTAGTTCGTAGGGTTTTTTTTTTCTTTCAGATGTATTATCTCTAGTAGTGCAAACTTTAAAGTATTTTTTAAATTAATGCTAGTTGTCCTTGTTGCTTCAGGAGCAGTTCAAGCAGTACCTGAAGGGATAGGATAAAGAACTGGAAACCTGGGGCTAATTTGCTTTCTGGAAGATTATTTTGAACTTTTTTTCCTGTTTTTAAACGAATAGGAATTTCAACCAATGATTATCAGAAAAACTGAGACATTGGAAGACTTTTGCTTTTGGGTTGGCGTTTTAGTAGATCATCTTTCAGCTTACAAGTCTTTAAACGGGGTTTTATGAGGCATTTCTTGAAGGGATTTTGGCTTTGTAGATGTCTTGGCAGGAGTCCAGGGTTTATAGTACAGATTATCTGCTTTTTTGATAATCCCCTTTTCAAGTGTCATGAAAATGTACTTCATAGAAGCACTCTTGGAAATTTGTGGGGTTTTTTATTTCATCCATCTAAGGAGAATTTAATTGTGAAGTTATGCATAACAAAAGTTTAAAAAAAAGTTAACTAAATGACTTCAGGCCACTTAAAGTGAGTTATCCCCCAGATCTTCCCATCTATTTGTTTATAGCATTGTTTGCACACACTTCAGACTGTTGCTTCTCTGGAACTAGTTCCTTCATGGAACTTGTAGGAATTGCAGCTGTAATAGAAGCTTTTTGCATGAAGCTGTGATGCAGTAGCTTACAAAAATTATGGTTTAAGCCTTGCATATATTACAAATGTGACTAACTTACTCAAATACTGTTAATTAGTGCATCAGTGATTACGAATGAGAAGTTAAAGCAGCAGTAGGTTGTTCTATCTTAGATTGATTTAATTGTCACTAACTTATTTTGTATATAGGCAATGTCATATTTTTCTTGCACAATGTGGATGTATGGTTGATACTGATTTCGTAGTTGAATAACTAGAAATGTGGTGGATTAAACAGTGTTTACTTTCAGAGAATTTTCTGGAAATAATATGCAGAGTTTAGAAATAACCTGTAGAGCCAAGGTCTATGGTCTCACTGCTTTGAGAAGGCCTGTATTGATCAGCTTTATTGCACAGTGTAATGATAATCTCTTGGCTGAGCTCGTGAACAGAGCGTGCCCTGCAAGGCGTTGTTGTAGCACATCTCTGTTACAGGTCTTCAGTCGGTGTGGTAGGAGCTGCTCTCCCTGTTACTTTGGTTCAGCTGTAAGGAAACTTGAGACTTACTTGCAGCTCTACACCAAAGGACAAGGGTGGGAGTTACTACTTTCTGAAATCTTTCTACTTTAAATGTTTGGCTTTGAATTGCGTGAGGTGACAGTGAAATAGGCTCAAAGCTTGCTCAGTGCCCCTGCACTGGGCACAAACTGTGCTGCAGCCTTATGCTGGCAGTTGAGCTGGGAATCCCTTCACAAGCAGCCACCTGAATGCTTTGGAGCAGGGGTTTGTACCACCGAGATAAGAGTGAGCTGCAGGCTTCTGCTTTGGTGCAGTGAAGTCAGCTGTACCTGGCTCTTGCTGTTCCTCTCAAAGGTGATATAATCAGTCCTGGTGTGTGTAGAGAGTGGAGCCAGCAAAGGCAGGAATAAGGTCCTGCGCTGTATGAGGGAGTGATGAACTCATTTTGAAACAATAAAATCCCTTCTCCATGAATGTCATTCTTGGTGAATGTCAGAGCTGTTGTTCATTTGTGTGAGTACAGAAACAGCGTTTTTAAAAAGGCAGATCTGTTGGCCATCTACATATTATTATTCTTCTAAAGCCTTTGCATTTTCTTATTTATCAGTGAATTTTTACTTTATCTGATGGCAGAAACCTTTCTTAAAACATTACAGTTCCTCACTGACGATACAACTGGGCTTTAAAACATGGTTTTCTTGTTTGAGAAAGTTACATAGTTGCTTGTATAGTATACCAGTATCATTGGTAGTACTATGTAATGTAGTAATACTACCATGTTAGTACTTCTACACACTTTTGAGTGAAACATGGTTAAAACATTCAAATATTCTGACAATAAACATGCATGCAGCATCATTTATGGTAGCACTGTTTAAGATTAAACGTACATGCAGCAGAACACAGTATTTTATGTTTTGTATACATACTCCAGTGTTAAATTCTATAGAAAAGTTTATCTTTAGGGTATGTGGAGATAGGTGCATTTCCTGAAATACACTTCACCTTTAGGACATTTATTGGTAAATCAATTTGATGGTGATAAGTTTTATTAGCCTTTGATTATCTTAGTTTATGAAAAAATAGATAGTTTTATACACTTCTGTTAATTGCAATTAGACAAAAAAGAAGTCTTAGATCTTAATTTCATTGTTTGTTACCTTTTTAAGGAGCTTTTTTTTCCTACCAGGCCTGCCCTTTCTAATAATATTGGCTTGATTACAGGAAACATTTGCAAAGGGCTCAAAATACACTTGTGTAGAGTAAGAAAGGTGTATATCAGTTCTCATTAATAATTAAAAGTCTGTATTCATAGGTATAAATTGTTCTGGCTGATGTTGTGCTGGATGTCTTTGACAGCTTGAGGAAAATAGGCCCCCGAATATAAAATCCACCAGTGCCATCTTTCCATAGTTCAGAATAGTCCTCATTAATTCAAGGTTACAGTATATAAACTACATCGGTTCTCTGAAATTATTTGAAATATGAAATGTAGTGGCTCTTTTTAAAGGGATAAGTAAATGATATTAAAATAGATGATGTGGTAATTAGTTACTACATTTAATGGATTTTTTGCTTGCGAAGTAATTGATTCACAAAGAACTCTGAAAACTATTCTATGAAATTTTGCAGAAAAAAGGAACTGTAAATAATCTTGCAATTTGTTACTTTTAGTACACGACTACCGAGTCTTTTATAGACTGCTGAGTTTTAAAATAAGTACTCAACATAGTTTTAAATGGGAAATGTTTTTGGCTTTCTGTTTCTGTACTGGTGCTTTGGGGTTTTGGTAGCTTGTTGACTGCTACGTTTCAGAGACAACTGTAGGCATACTCATATGAGAAAAAATTGCTGTATTCTGTGTGCATATGTTTGTGGAAAAAACCCTGCAGATGTATCTTTTATTTTCAGGGTTTTTTTTCCTACATAGAGTTACAATTAATATAGGTTGCCAAAGAATGCTTTGTAATTAAATTCCAAATGTAGTTCTTGATGCACACGGATTAACTGTCTTTCATAGTTAATATAAGTGTCTATACAGGAATTCTTTAATGAGAAACTTGCCTTTAATTAAATCACATTCTAAATTTGAAAATTAGGATTTAAAAATTATGGAAGCTTCTGAGTTTCAGTAGGATCATTTTCCAGTTGAAAACCTAAAAATCATTGATATCTTTATTTTTCAAATACAGAACTTAATTACTATTGAAAGCAGTGATTTATCTTTTAACAGTATATATTCTAAAAAGTGGGTTATAATAGAAGCTATCTTCCCTTAAAATGGCCAGTCGTGTGAGCCATAATGCTCATTGATAGTAAAATCAATAGAGCATTGATTCTGAGACTTAATCCGTGGAGGCTGTTGTTCAGAGCAGCGGCCATAGCCTAGTAAATACCGAGTGCTGTTTAAAGCACTTAGTGCAAGAGGCTCTGCTGTCTTCATTTATTTTTTTCTTAACAGATAATTTATAGTAGAACATGGTTGCCAACTGTTAGTTTGAAATCTTGGTTTACGTGTTACTATATTGTTACCATCAGCTTATATGGACTTTATTTAATCAGTAGCCACTTTTTCAGTACATCAGTTAACAACCCTTAGTGTATAAGAAGGCAACTGCTTAATAAATGTATATTAGTATTAAATTAGATTGTAAATATATTTCTCTGAAGATTTCAAAGGAAGAACGTCTTATGTAAAACTTTTTTATCAACCTAATTTGTTTTAAAGATGGTCCTGTTTCTAAAATATTCTCTTCTGTTATCACTAAAATCTTGTAAATATCTTAATATTTTTAAAGGCTAAAACTTCTACTTATTTCTCAAACAAAAGTTAAGTACAAATTTTAATTTTAAAATAACATCATAACTGATTTTTCTGAACAGAGTTTGTATCAATAGTTAATTTGTTCTGACTTACTGGGAAAGGAAAAAAGTTACTAGTTCAGATTTTACAATGGTAGATGTTAACTTCAGTATTCTCATAGTTGTAATGGAAGATAGAATTTTGTAATATGCATTTTACTTCTGGTATCATTCAGAACACAGCAGAGTCCTGAGGTGTTAAATCTTTTATGCAGACATAATGGTGCTAACTTGAACAAATGTATTATCAGAAGTTAGCTTTTCAGATATGCACTATATTAAGGTATATTTTTTAATTGAAAACCACTGCTTCTTTTTCTGCTTAAAATGAATTTGCTTGTGGAAATTTTTTTTGGTACATCTCCAAGGTATCAATTTAATAACTATCAAAGTAGCTAGTGCAGTTGTTGCATTTAAATTGATTTACATGTCAAGACTGGCAGTTTAGCAGCTGCGCTATTATTCCTGGATTGGTCAATTTACTTGAGAAAAACCTACTACTGAGTTCTACTGACCTGCATGACAATATAGGCCCTATTTCTATTCCTGTAATTAGGCCTGCGACTAACTCAGAATATTTTTAATTAAAATATTTTGGTCAATGTGTTGCACCAAATTAGGCCTTTCAGTGCAGATTTAATTCTGGAAATGGTGTGATTGGAATATGTAATGAGTTGTGTTCAATTTAAGATTAACAGGTTGTGCATCTTGAACATACAGGTTTTTGGGGTTTACTGTGGAGATTTTTGCTTGAAACTTTACTCTGAAAAGTTAATTTTAAAAAATCTCGTTTGCATGTTTGTGGTTTGTTTATTTTAAAATAGAACAAATACTATAAATAAAAGGCCTCAGACATACTAAGATATTTCAAGATAATTGTGGGAAGGAAAAGGGATTGTCATAAAATAGTTTCTGTACAATGGGTAGGGTTAGTAATTAAACAGTTTTAAAATGGATTGATTTTGAAGACAGTGTTTCAAGTAGAAAATCAAAAACTGGCGAACTTTGTTTTCAAGCATCAATATCAAGCTTCTAAACTCTTATCTTATAAGGAAGGTATAAGTCTGGCATGTTTTTACCTAATGGATTTTGTGGTACTAAAGGACAAAAACAAAATGCAGAGATACCTCTCCCCTCCCCCAGCACTTTTGCATTTAATTTGTAAAAGAAAAAAGGGTTTCTAGTGTTTAATACATTTGTTCTTGGCTACCTCTTTAGTTGTTAGTGGGTTGTTACTTACTTCGATCATGGAGACCTGCCCACTGATTACTGAGCACGTAGAACACATCGACATTTCTGGAAGTCTCTTACTTCAAAAGTGAATGAACTTGGAGGGGGAGGGGGATAAGTGTTGCAGGAACATTTGAATTATTTTTTTTTCCCTGCCCCAGTATTTGGAGCCTGTTTGTTTCCACATGCAAGCCTATCTGCTGACAAAACAAGGCATTGCTCTCTAAAAAAAAATAAATTACTAAATGATCTTTTGTGTGTGTATTATTCAAGCACTCTGTGGATTATCTTTTGTTTTATAATTGGATGGTTTGGCTTATTTCATTTTTAGCTCTCCATGAAAGCCTGTTATGTTTACTACTGTAGGTATGATGATATTCTGATCAATGGACTACCAGATTGGCGACAGCCTGTGTTCTACTACAGGCGGGTGAGAAAAATGAGCAATGCTGAGCTGGCATTACTCTTGTTCATTATACTCACAGTGGGTCATTATGCTGTGGTTTGGTCAATCTACCTGGAAAAACAGCTGGTAAGTATTGGCAATAAATCAAACTTGCTTCAATTATTAGTAGTGAATTTCCTGTAGAAGTTTGCATATTATAGAGATCTCTGTCACTCCCCCTGGTTTGAATTTGGATTTTTCATATTTTAAAATTATATTTACAATGATGATAATTACAGAATGGGATATTCAGCATCTTAGAAATAGTAATCTGAAAACTACTTAATTTTTCTAAAATTGGTAATAAATTGCAAGAGCTGGTCCTGGGTTTTTTGCTCGAAGGAAGAAGAGAAAAAGTCTATCGTTTGTTGATGAAGAATCTTATGCTACTGTAGTCATATCTAGGGTTTAAAATAGTAAGGTTTTACTTGTTTAAAAGTCATACTTGCATTGCCTTTGTTCTAAGCTAAATGCTTTTTTGTTTTGGATTTTTCTTAATAGGGTGGGAATTGGTAAGCCGTATAAATCACATTATTTTTTGATAATTTTTTTGTCATATAAAAATCTGTTGCACTTAGAATAAGAAAAAAACTAGGCATAACTTGAAAAATATTCATACATTAGCATCTATTTACATTTTTTTATTTTCTACTGCATTATTGAAGTTGATGAATGAGAAAGGAGGCAAGTTGAATGCTTTCTCTTCTTAGAAAACTTTGATTGCTATGGTGATACACATGAGTGACAGAACTGGACTTCATGTGTGTTTAAAGACTGGATACCATGGCAACAGTTATTGTTAAGATAGATCATTTTACTTAATCATGTAGGACCCCAGATACATTTGCATAAATGCTACTCTACTGTTTACCCTTCACAGAGGAGTCCCAGTAACATTTGTGGTTTACATGCTAATGATAACCTGTAACCATAGTTCTTTCTACATCAAGGATGAACTGCTTAGCAGAAAAAAGAGGGAAAAGAAGAAAAAAACAGGCGGCAGGAGTACAGATGAAGCCAAACTTGCTGCTCCAGACAAAAGTGAAAGGTGGGAAAGAATTCTCTTGTTTTCTGCGTTTTAAAACATTCTGTCAGCTACTGATAGAGTTCTCTCATTTTCCTTTTGCGTCTTTGAAATACTCTGTGAGAAAAATTACTGTATTTGTAGTAACAGCCACTGCTGATACAAAGTGTACTAGATGTGTTGTCAGGTTTGGATTTGTAAATAAACATGTGATGTTTATTCAGCAGATCAATAATCAATTGAAAAATTAGAGCTGAATTAACGGCATTTGTCTTGTAAAAGGGTATTATTTCTGGAAGTTAATTTCAGAAGATTTTAGAACTTTTTCCCTCTTTAAGGGTTTTTGCCTTTATTACAGTTAACAAATTTTAATTTATTTGAGCTTTAATTTATTATTATTCCTAGCAGGTAGTTTTGTATGGGGTTTTAATGCTTGTCTGATTAAATGCTTTTTATCTGATTAACTTAAAAATGAGCGTGTTGGTAAAGGCTTTTAACACATTGTTTGTCAAGGAACACATAGGGAAATAGTGACTTTCAGGACACTCCAAAAGATACCACTATTTCTTCTATTGATTCATAGAAAGAAATAAAGGGTTTAAATAGTTCACACAGCAGGGGCATGAACTGGATCAATGAGGGATGGAGATCAGAGACCATTCTGCCTGTCGTCTTTCCTGATGACATCAGTGAGTAATGCTCCAGTGAACTGCAAATGACATTAATTTTTATGTATTGTTTTGTTTATGCTACGGTCTTCATATCTGGTTGTCAGCACTTGTGAACACTTGGTTGAGGCTTGAGTGGTTTTTTGGTTTGGGTTTTTTTTATTTAAACTGAAGTGATTATGTGGTTAATGAATTTATTTTCTTGAAGAAAAGTCTTTTTAGGAGATCAAAATACAGAAATTATTAGAAGTTAGCTGTTACATATTTTGAATTAAATGTTTAAAATGTATCTTTATTTTTATGTAGTTAGACATTTTTATGGGAGTTGACAAGTGCTAATCATCTTAAAGGATAATGGGAAAGTTCTGGCTTTGAGATTGTGTGGCAATAATGAAAAACCTACGATTTTATTTGACTGCAGGGTACTGGACAAACCACAGTGGCATGACTTACTTCCATGCAAGCTGGGAATATGGTTCTGTCTCACAGTGAAAGCTTTACCTCAGTTATTCCAGGTAACAGTAATGATGTTAAATTGTGTTACTTAATTTTTCTTGATGGTGTTATTATGCATAATCAGATGTGTAGTACTTGTTCTTAATTAATTTTTTGGCTCAAACACATAGCATATATATATATATATGTAAAGAAATTACTCTTTGGAGACAAATTTGATATCATAAGTTCATGGAAATATGAATGTATTTTAATGCATATTAATCTTAATGAGCTAGGAAAGCAGCTTCTGTTAGGCAAAACGACAAGAATAAGTGATGGAAGAGGGGTGATATATATCCATCTAATTAGGAATAGCAATGTTTTTTAAGTGATGTTAACAAAAGTACTTTAATCTCAAATCAGCAAATGCTGTACTTTCATAGCAAATTTTAATATGCCATTTAAATTTGGTGTGACAGTGAAATTACTTTTTATCACTGGGTTCCTTTCTTTAATTCACTGGATAATGATACAAATCGATACCTGAAGTTGCTGAGGTAAAATAACAAAGGTATGGTTGTAATTTATAAACATCAATGTGGCAGGCTTGCTCACAGTAATTGTGTTTTAATCTAATACTATAAACTGTAAAATCTAGCTGGTTTTCAACCAGTGGAAGTATTGTCAGATCAGTTACCACAATAACTTTTTTAATATCACCTGCTCTTTCTTTGTATCTTCCTTAAATACACCGTTTTGTGTTTAGTACCTTTGTTAATGGTAATATGGATCAGGTAATGTGAGGTGGATTTTACTTTGGTTTACAGAAATATTGAGTGTTAATTTAAAAGTGTAAGTAGTAGAAATGGCATCAGTATTTGGGTTTTGTCTGCGTTCAAGCTAGAAAAAGACTGTAGTTATAACTCCTACTCTTTATTTAAACGCTTGTAAAAGTTATAAATGCAGTAATGCCTGGTCTTCCAGCATCCATTTTTATAGCCTTTAACTTTTCCTACAAACAGAGGCAAAAGTTAATCTCTCTCAAAATTTTCATCACAACTTTGGGGCTGTTTTATTTAAAAAACCTTTCTTTTAGCAAGTCTGTAAAGCAAGTCGATTATGCTTAATCAACTGTTGTGTCCAAATTAAGTTTGACGTTCATTCCTCGTCAAGGTGAGTCAGATAGAAAATAGTTAGGGTCAGCAAACCCTGTTGCTGCATTTTTGAATCTTTTTTCATAATTTTAGTACTTTCCCTTTTGCTTTAATTGCAAATTTTTAAAAAATCACACAATATAGTAAGATTAGTGAATAATTTAAAATTAGGACTTCTTACGAGCTTCTTATAATTTTTATATTAAAATAGTTTTATGTAAGTATAGCAGGTTCCAGGTTTGCCGTTCAAAAAGCAGCTCCTACGCTTGTCAGAATTGGCAGAAAAAATACAACAAAAATGTTTCATGCTTTGTAGAACTTAGCCCTTCTTTGGATTACTATTCCATTTAATTAATAGTACTGGAAAAAAAGCTGTCCAGTAACTCCTGGAAAACTGGAGACCGTCAAGCAGGCATTCGGTGACAGGGGAGGCATGTTGTATAGGGATTCAGGGCAGGAAGGCTTTGAAGCAAAGAGGAAGGAAAGAGAGAGGGGTTCTAGAGTAAATTGGCCCATATATAAATGACACTACTGCTTAACTGCAGGGTTTGTTTTGCTGTTGTTTAATGTGATCCATTAGTTATGCGAGTTAAAATGCAATAAACCATAAATAATCTTCAATGTTAAAACTATTCAGGACTTCAGGTGACTGAAATAAATTATTGTAGCTTGTTGTTTATTACTTAACAATACTTAAAGAAGTGTCACCTCTTCTGAAGAGCATAAGAGCAGCAGTGATCTCATGTTGGAGCTGTGTTCTGAAATGACAGTTGAAAAGATACCTGGTATGTTGTAACTACCTTGACAGAGAGACCTCTGGTTCGTTTTGATTTGGATGTGTATTTAACATTTTGCAAAGATCTGCCTTAATGACCAACATGGAGCAAAAAGATATCTGTACTTATAAGATATAATCTTACAGAAGTCCAGAGGTCCTGTTTTAAATCTGAGTGCTTTTTTTTCTTCAGTAATACACAGGCCTGAGATTTCAGGGTACTTAATGCTTTTAATATAACTAAAATCACTAAGGCAGAAGATGAAGGATCCTTCATATTGTGAGTACTGTTATGTGTCGTATTGCAAGTAGTTGACATCAGGATGGATGCTAAAGATTTTAGTTGTTTATTGTTCAAATGATTTTTCCAGTCATTTAAGAGCCAACAAATCGTTTTCAAAATCTGTCGTTCAGCTGCAACTAATCCAATTGTAGATGAACTTCTAAAAATGGATCCATATTTAAATGAACCATATTTGGGACAGGAAAGGGGAAGAGTTAGCAATGCTTTTAACTGAGTGTTGCTCTGCCACTGAGTTTTTCAAAGCCCTGCCGGTAAAACAGCTGAACTGTTTCCTCAGACTAATGAAACAGAAGCACCTTCCTGTAAACAGACACAAGTTCTTCCTCAGAGGAGACTTCATTATAGAAACACCAAAACAAATAAAACATGACATCATAACAACAATAGCAACAAATAAAACTTTTTAGCCCCCTCTTTTTTTTTTTTTTTTTACCTAGCATCCATCTCTCCCCCTATAGTTAATGTGAATATTCTTCTTGCAACAGCTGTGTCTGAGGATTCAGGTTGCTGAGCTTCTCCTCATGGCTGGCTCTCATTTATCCAATTGAGTGTCTTTCTCCTACTTCCCTTCCTCCTTCAAAATGTCAGATTTCAGAAGGAGGCACTTAAAATAATTAAGGTGGGCCTTCACTGAAGAAAAATGCTTTGTTTGCATGCCCTTGTGATGGCCTATGCCATTTTATTGTAGCCTGCATTTTATGTCAAGAAACCGAAAGAAAAATGTTTGAGAGGAGGATGAGAGAAACTAAGAAAATGAACAAGTTTTTTAAACTGTTGGGAATTGTATTTTGAGAGAAAGTACAGAGTTATTTATATCCACACATTGAGTTTAGTTAAATGTAGGAGTAAAACAGCATTTTAAAGTTTGTCTGAAGAAGCAAAGGGAGAAAAATACATAAAAAGCATCATAAATCAAATATGTGTGCTGTGAAAGAAACATTAAGTGGAGTGTAAATTACATTGCCTATTACCAAGTTTAATTCTTGTAATGTAGGATAAGAAAAAAAAAAAAAAACAGAAAAAGAATGAAAATTCTTTCTTAGGCTATTTTAGTTAATGCTTTGATGAGAATGACCTGGAAAAAAGGCAATGTATTTGAAAAAACAGGGGAAAAAGGAACCCCCAGAAGCTCAATTAAAATGGTTATTGAAACTGAAATTTCTTAGAATGTAATAAACAAGCTACATGTAGTGTGCAAGAATTTCAGTTCAAATTGTGTATGTAATACAGACCAGACAGTTGTGTTAAGTGTACTTAGGTTTTGAGGGAGAACTGACACAAGTAAATTGCAGTTTATTCCAAAACCATCTGACTAGAGGGTGGGTTTTTTTGGATGTTTGGATATAAAACTTAAGAAAAGTGGTCTTTTTGAAAAGTGTTTTTAATTATTCTTCACAAAATTTTTCCTTCAGAAAACAGAAGATAGGCATGTTTCTTAGTGCTCCTGTCAACTTTCCCTCCACACTGATGTGGTGAAGTTTAGCAGTGAATGTCTTTATTTTTAACACCAACTGAATTATGAGCCTGCTGTTGTCCTGAGGGTAATGAAGCAGAAAGCATTTTTGTTTGCTTCGGACAGAAATGGTTTCTTCTTAAAAAAATAAAGTTTCCTTCTTCTATCTGTAATCCTGTAGGTGTAGAGCACACACCCTTGCAGTCAGCTGTTGGGAGAACTGGTGGCTCACCAGGAGAAGGCAGTTTGAGCTCAGTATCAAGAAAGCTTTCAATTACAATTGGAACTTGTGTTTATAAAGACCTTTGTGTAGCACAAAGTGAATTAAAACAAAAAAGCCAGTAATTTATTTTTATGTAGACTACCAGATGGTAATTACTGTAGCTGATTTAGTAGTCTGGAATAGATTCAAACTAGTGACCCAGAGGTGTTTAATTTCTTGGCATTTTTTCCTCAGGTTTTCTTTTAATCCGTGATCACAATTCAACACCTGTTTAGAGATGGTTCAGCTTTGGCCTTAAACGGTTTGGCAATGTGTCATTAAACTCAAGAGGCTTTGCCAGCAGGGCATCTCCTTTGGCAGGTTAGCTTCCAAGCAAGATTTGTTTAGGTCAGCAAATGTATTTGTGGGTTGTTTCTGTCTTCACATGTGCCTTTATATAAAAATGGTGTGAGATTGAAACAAAATTTATTGCATTTAGTAACATATGCCTTAAATTTTTTTTAAAAAAAAGGATTTATTCAAGTCAGTAAGGTTAAATATCTCTGTATTTCCCAGCTTTACAGGGTTTTGAGGATTTTGACATGTTCCAATTTACTGTACAGCACCAATGTTGGTATAATTTGTCGGGAGCGAGCAATTGCAGGATGTGTGGCACGAGTGATTGCCCATTTGCTCTGTTTCTTGCTATTTTGCAGCTGTTGGGAGAACCAAAGTAAGGATGAAGCTCTTGACCCTGAGGTCAATTAGAAGCTTAGAAGCAGGTCAGAGGAGAGTGGATGGTAAAACAAGTATTCTGGGCGTATGCAAGTGAGCAAAAATAATTTGTGTCTAACAGGGTACTGCTTGAGGCTCTGGAGGAAAAATGTGCTGCAAAAATACTAAAAGTTTTAAATAAGTGTAAGACAGTAAAGAAATTTGCTTTTAATTGCCTGCTGTGCTGCGGCAGCTTCTTTATATCACTTACTGTAAGTCTACATGTCCTACCACATGAGTGTGAGTAGCTCGTGGCTCTCAATTATTGCTACTGGTCTGCTGTGGTGTGAGTTTTCATGGGGTGTGAAATGGGTCCCAGAGAGGCCTTGCAGCACTGACCACTGTTTCTCCTTCTGGCTGCCTTTGTCTCACCACTGGGCACATGGAATTCCCAGCAGGGACTGCAGTGGCACAGCCAGCTGCTGGTCACATGGTGCACCCAGGCTTGGGAAGAAGCCACAACTGCCCAGGGGCTGTACACAGCTGAAGAGCCTCCCCACACCTGGGATTATTCTACAGGCAAAGCATAATTTTTTGATTATAAAAGAGGAAGTAATGTAATTCCTATTTGTTTACTAGATTGCCTTTGGGCATAGAGGTAAAAATGCCAAAGAGAAGTATAAATCGTAATGTTTAGCTCTTTTTTAAACATTATTTCTTACCATTAACACATTGATAGCACGAGTTCAGAACCGTATCCAAAGAGTATTTTTGCTGTGGTGTAATGGCTGGAATTTTTAATGCTTAGAAATAGCAAATTGAAGGTTGGCTGGTGGAGTAAATTTAGTTTACTTCTCTTTTTCTCTCTTTTTAATATAAATTGCATACAGTAATACTGTGGTCAAAAAGACAAAAAATTGTTTCAATAGCTCCATAGAAGTATTTATGGTTTTAATGTAACAAAAATTAGTCCAAAGAAAATTATTTCAGTATACTGATTTTAAGTATGCTTGTGAGAAAATTTTCAGTCAACTGTGAATTTTAGTTGTATCAGTCCCTTAACCAAAGAACTAAAATGTGAGTTGTTTTCTATCACAAAATCTGAAATGAAGGTTCTCATACAGCAAGTTGTTTTAAGTTGTCTGCTTTCCTTGTTGTAGTCTCCAGTTTCTTTTGAGGTAGACCAGAAAGCTAGGAGGATTTAATATTTACTGGAGGGAAAAATACCCAAACAACGAAAACCCAAAAGCCACAAAGCAAACAAACCAACAAAGCCTCATCACCCTCCCCAAAAATCAAGGAGAAGCCAAAATGACTGAGTCTTACTCAGAATGGAAGTTTTTTCTTCTAGAATTAGTAGAGTTTGAATAAATGCTCTATCTCTTGATTTAAAAGCAACAAAAAAAAAAAAAACCAAAAAAAACCCTAAAACCCCAACCACAGCCTTCAACCCTAAATCAAACAAAGGAAAGAAACCCTTGAAAGTTCATATCAGGAATTTCTGTGTTTCTGCACAACTCAGGCTCAGCTTTCTCTGGGCAATCTCAATTTAATAACATGAGATTATATTGATATAAAGAGAGAAACTATGTTTTCAAGAATTTTTCAGTATTCTTCATTCTTACTTGTGATTAAATATGAGAGTAATCACAGGATTTTCCTATATATGGCAGTTTAAATACTAATTGCAGAATTTTGCATTTCCAATACATTGTATTTTCATTTTGTTCCTTTTTGGAAAGTATTTATTTGAATTTATAGCATAATAAACCAGCATGTATCAGCTGTCTTCTTTATTCTTTATGTTTAACTAATTACGTGTTATACTGTTTTAATGGTGAGAAGAAATAATGTATTTGTTTTGATATTTTTGAAAACTTCTTAAATTCCTGCAAATAAGAACATATTTCTGATTAGGTAAGGTGGAGTTTTAGTTAGAACTTTCCAAGCTGTGTCTGTTTTCTCTGTATCTTTCCACCCCAGAGGTACAAAAATATTGCTTTTCTTATGTCTAGTACCTCTTGAAGGTGAAGTATACATTAAGTATAAAATGTTGATGTTTTGAGCTATAAAATCATTACTGAATCATGGGGAAGGAGCATTAGATTGGAAGAGATTGTCAGTGTCTTTAGGGCCCTAAAATGCTTGTATTGAGACAAAATGCTTAAATTTATCACTTTGGAAAAGTAAAAAATCTGAGCATAAATCTATTTTGGAATACTTACACTACCAAAACTGAATATTCTTGAAAACAAATATTCCTGTTAAGACTAATTGAAAGCTAACGAAGAATAAATTGAAAGTGGCTTATTTACATTAGGGCAGAAGTTTTCTTCAAAGAACTTCCTATGCTATATGGTTTTCCAGTGTTTTTTAATTTTGACCTATAAGGTCTGATATGCATAAAATTTGTGTCTCTGGTTAAAGTCTTTACTCAGGTGTGCCATTAATTTTTCTTTACAACCTGTAGAGCCATTCATTTTTTTTTGTGGGAAGGATTTGATTTTCAAATCTTCAAAAGCCATTTTGAGTAAAGCCTTTCGTTGTTTTTTTTTTCTTTGCTATTCTTTACATGTATACATTTGTGTATGCTTCAAAATGTGCAGTTTCCCCTTTTTTTGTTATTATGGTACTAGCCATAATAATCTTACTGATAAGATGAAAGACTGATGCTGCCTTTGTTACCTGCATATTACTCCATTTGTAGTGATAATCCATTCTATATCTATAAAGCAACAATACTACCAAATTTCATTTACGTGCTTCTGACTAGTTTTCTTTGTTGTTCAGCTATTGTGTCTCATTTTCATCTGAGCCACATTTCCAATTGTTCTGTGATTGACATGCTGGAGAGATTGACAGTTACCCCCTAGTGCCTGCTGTCTGGAGATCCCACAAGCAATAATGGATTTTACACCAGAATTTAGCATCAAATATTGGCTTTCAGTGTCAAATGGGTTAAATTTAAATGCCAGTTAATTGTAGCCATTTTGAAATCATAGCCTTAAACAAAAACGTTTTTTGGGTATGCAGAAATCTGAGTCCTGCGTACGCCACGCAACCCAAATGTCTCAAACTCAGCAGAAATGAACTATTGCATTTATGGCTGTTTCTGTTTCCTAATTTTGCAAGTAAGCCAAACCTTGAGAGTATAAGGGAAGTTTCCAGTGTGGTAGGGAATTCTTATTTCAGGTAAACCAAAAAGAGAACCAGTGCTGATCCTGATTTTGTAATTCAGATACGTCTCCTCAAAGCCTACATGTTTGCTGTTAATGCTAGTCCTCCTGTAATTACACTTTTTTTAGCCACAACTCTACTTAAAAATACCCCTTTTTTCCAATTCTAAAACTATTAGCATGTGAGATGCACTCTTCTGTTATGTTCCAGAAGCAAAAAGTTATGTAAACCATTTAAAATTACTTTTGTGTGCAGAGATTTCCTACATAAAACTGGCAAAAAAATTGTAACTTTCTATTTCCTGTTGAAAAAAAAATAGTAAGAAAAGGTGTTTTTGAAGGAGGTGGAACTTTACTGGTCTTTTGTGGGAATTTGTCAGAGTTGTTCTTCAAGCATGCTGACCTGTATCTATGAGATGTCTCTAAACCACTAAAAATTCTGCTCAGAGCTTGGTAACAATTCCTGTCATGTGCTTTCCAACCTCTTTCAAGTTGTTTGACAGGATGGATGCAGGTGTAACATGAGGAACATCTGTTGTAACTTTGCAGGGAGAATGGGATGATTTCTACCATTAGAGTCAGCAATAATGACTGCTTAGCTCAGATTTTTCTTTTCAAGATTTCTTAAGGTGTCTTATTTCATGTTGATGATACCAGGTTTTGTTTAAATACAGTTGAAATTATAAAAAATATTTACTACCATTTTACAATACACTCTGCATTCAAATTTAAGTTACCCTTTATCTGTAAACAGTGGTACTGTTAGTGTAATAACACCAAAAAGTGTTCTGGGGTAAAAAGATCTAAGATTAGGTCTGTCTAATGCTGTAATTAATTTTTATGTAATACTATAGACATTCTGCATGCTTGATAAAGATAAATAACAATTTCTTTATTTCAGGATTTCTATTATGGATTCCTTGTTTTTGAATGAGCATAGAAATCTCTTAAATGGTGAGAGTAAGAAAACTCTCCATATTTCTTACTTCAGCTATCTGGTTGTTCATGTTGGAAAGCTTTCAACAGAAATCTATAATTACTCATTCATCAGATTTTGGAAAGGTATACCTTATTGTGGTGTATGTGTGACAGGACTTCTAGTTTTATGTGTACATTTACTTTATAGATTTCAGATTAGAATCTAATCTTTGGAGAAAAAAAATAGTATGTTTTCAACACTTCAATAGCAATGTAGAAGTTGGTTAAAAAAAAGGGGGGGGAGGGAACAAGTTAGCACATGCAGTTAGCATTACCTTAATGAGTTCAGATTAAGGTGATTGGTGCCTAGCAGTTGCCTTTGTCCCTGTGCACACTACTCTAATTAAAAACATTTCTTTCTCCCTTGAACTTCCAGATTGCTGATTTGACCAAAGTGGGTGCATGGTCTCTGCAAAGCTGTAGGTAGTTTCTTTAACCATTTTGCTTTTCAGGTTGTCAGTGAGCATGATAGTCGATAATGATGACCCATTACATTTGGGCCTTTATTTCACAAATTCTATGTTTT
The DNA here is from genome assembly GCA_013401135.1 of Cettia cetti. Taxonomy (NCBI): domain Eukaryota; kingdom Metazoa; phylum Chordata; class Aves; order Passeriformes; family Sylviidae; genus Cettia; species Cettia cetti. The sequence goes on from VZUI01002800.1 coordinate 56,371, forward strand.
AGACTGAAAATTGCTGTAACTCAAGGAAACAAATATATCTTTTTTTTTGTTTTTTGTGTGGTTAAGTGAGAACTTAAAACAGATCCATTGCAATTACTTGTTTGTATAAGGATGCTAATGCCGTTGCAACATTTTCTTAAAGGATGCCAGACAATTATATGTAGAATATAAAGAAACAAAAATGAAGGCGAAAGAAGATGCCCTGGCTAAGGCTGAACTTGAAACACTTCAGAGTGAGTTTTTACCACTGTCTTAATAAACAAAGATGTAATACAATATACCTTCTCCATTGGATGTGTATGAACAAACATTTTTTTAATCTTCTAAAATACATGCTTTATATCTACTGCTGTTAAATTTAAATAAGCTTTTAATTTTGTGGCTAATTTTGCAGTAGGTTTGCTGGTTTGTTCTTATAGAACAAACAACTCAGGTAGTTGGTTAGATTGTAGCAAGAAGAACCTACCTTGCTAGAAATGTTGCTTTAAGGGAGGGGAAGATCTCAAATGTACTATACATTTTCAGAAGTGACCTCTTGAGTTTTTGAGCATTTTTGTATTCTCATTGTTTGTAAAAAAAATTTTAATAATGTGTTTTATAATTCTTTCATGCATATTGAGTTGTTTTTTGTGATAGAAAGTGACAATAATTTGAATTTCCAAAAGCATGGAAGCAGACTTCAGAGATGAATTCATTCTATTGTTGAAATAAATGCTTTAAAGTTTTTATAATCTTATAAAAGACCAGAGAAAGTAATTAATATTTCCTTTAATAAAGTATTCAGAATAACTATAGGTGACTTTTCCTTTTCTTCTTTCAGTTATTTGCTTTTGACAATGATTAAACCTACCCTCTTCTGAGGACAATTTTAACAGTTTTTTGTCCCTGTTTATGTGTGCCTGCTTGCTTTATTTACTGTACTTAAGTGCATGCTTTTAAGTTCCTTTATTCTGACAAGTGCATTGAGTGCTTTGTGATAATTTAGTAGCTTGGAGTAAGCATAAGCCTTTAGGTACTTAAAATACAGCTGCATTATTTATATTTACAAAATAGCTTAATTTTGTAAAATCAGTGAAGAGATCCAGTTCCAGCAATAATTCCCAACTTATCTGTAGCTGAATCGATTTTGGGAAGATGGATAACATTCAGCATCTCAGTGAGCATCATGGACCTAGGCCAAATCTAGCAAAATAATGCATTTAATGCTTGTTAGGAAGGCCTGCCATTATGTTTGAGATACCTACCACAAAATGGGCCCTTGAAAAGGGTCTTGACTTGGGTTATTAAAAACTTGTTAAATTGTCAGATAGTAATGTATTACCATTGTTCAAAATAGCTGGCATGCATTCCTCATTGAAATCTGTGAACTACTGCTTTAAAAGGACTAGTTTTTGAAAACGGAAGTGCAAATGAAAGTGTAAAGTTATTAAAATCATAGTATGCACATTCCTGTGTGTCACTGAAAGGCCACGTGTGAACTTCTTAAGTATTTCCCCACTGCCTGGTGTGTTGTGATAGTCACTTTTTGTGTTGTTACCTCCAGTAGCAGTGCCCACCCCTGGGAGGTGCCAGGGGTGGGCACTGCTACTGGAGTTTGGCCTTCCAGGTCACCCCTGACCTCTCACAGAAACACCACCCTGTCCCCTGTCACGCTGCTGGGTGCACCACGGCGTGACACCCATGTCTGCCAGGTGACCCAGTGTCACTGGTGTGAGCAGGGGCCAGTCCTCACCAGTCTCACTGGCTGCCATCCTGCCCTCCCCTCGTAGGCTTGCTGCCAGGGAGCAAGGAGGATTGAAAATCATCACCTGTAATTAGCAGAGTTTGAGATTTGGCATGGAATTATTTGGTCAGCCGTAGCAGTGCTGGAGCTGGGCAGCAGAATGAGCTGTCAGTTACCTTTTTTTCTAATAAGTAAGACTCCCAAGAGAGGGACAAGAGATGTATCCATGTTACTGAAGGCAAAAAAATATCATTTTTTCCTGAAGCTTGCATGCAAGGCATCTGCTAAATTTGCTTATTTCATTATGTTGCTCTGCATTGTCACATCGCAATTAGCATAGAAAGGTTGTAAATCACCAAATGTGTATTCTATTTGCCCCCATTCTCCTTAATTTTAGACACTGTCCCTGGGATACGAGGTCATAATAAAGGTTCCATCTATTTAATTGAGTAAACATATCTCACACTGATTAGCAATAGCTGTTTTACAGTGCTTTTTTTTACATGCCCTAATTGCTAGTTTGCCCCCTTGTCTGTCTGCTTTCCTGCTGAAACTGTGCAGTGTTCTGTAGGCAGCTCAAACTAAAACCAGAGTAGGGTACTGGAGGAGGAAAATATAGTTTGCTAAACAGGAAAGAGAGGACAGTATTGAGATGTCATTAAAGTTCTATTTTTGGGAAAGAGTGTGAAAAAATAATTTCTTGGCAAGTCAATATTATGCAGTTTTGATTTATTTTTCTGGCACTTTTGCAGCACTTCTCAATTCATCCAAAACTGTCATTACTACCTTAATAAAATATAGCAACTTTACCTTACAAAAATAGAGCAAGTTACAGTACAATTTAAGGTTTCTAGGAAATATGGTTTTGTAGGAATTACAGAGAGCTGTGTGTTTTAGGGACAAAAGTTGAAATGGCAGAAATGGTTTAGGTTACATTTTCTGATACATTTTTCACATTTAGATACAAGAACAGAAAGTTTTCTTTTTAAATGGAAGTGCTTTGATTAATAAACTTTCTTCCAACTTCTCCCTGTCCTGTCACGTCACATGTGTGTGATCCCTGCGTCAGGGAATGGTTCTTTCACAATGGATAACCCTGTTCCTTGTAGTCCTGGGAATATAAAGTACAGTAGGTATTAGCGGCACTGAATAGGCATTGTTAAACTAAGATCACATAGGCATACAATCAGGACAGATCACTCGGTTTTTAAATTTAAATTGCAAGATTTAAGTAGTTATCAGGACAAATTCTAGCAGTTCTCAAGCTGTTTTTGCATGGAGTACTTCTTTCAGTGATGTCCAGTTTGGGGGAGAAACACATCTATTTTTCTTTCTTTATACTTAGCCTTGGCAGTTCTCTTACTTTCCATTCTTCTTAGTTTGTTTTCCCTGACATTCAGTATGAAAACTTAAATTTATTTTTAAAATATGCCTTTTAAAAAAAATGGTGCCTGCTAAGTATTGCAGGTGAACTCTTCACTGGCATCCCAGTTACAAAATATATTTGCATTTTAAATCCAGAATTCTTACTGTGATGTACAAGGCATCTAAAACAATCTATGCCAGGAAACTGTTTTGTTTCTAGTTAGAAACCATGTTGAATAGTATGTGGGGTTTTGTGCTTTTTCCTTACCCTCATCATTCAAGCTTTAGCTGAAGTACAAAATTATGAGCCCCATGGCTGCTTGATGAACTAGCTGCCTTTCTGTGTCAGGTTTTTATGATGTGATAGTTATGTCTCTCCATAGAGTCTTACAACACTCTTACCCAAGTGCCTGCCACCAAACATCCAGAGCTGTAGTGAAATCTTTTAATATATTTGATCAGGTTTGGTTAGGCTTGGTTGGTTGCCCTTTCCTGACAGCTTGGAATACAGCATGCAACTTGGGTAGCTTTTTATATGGTTTCATGAAACCTAGGGATAGGAGACATCATTAGGTCATTTGGTATAATGGGTTTATTTCAGACTCTTACAGGAGAAAATCAGTGAAAAATACTGATTCTCCTGACTTGTCTTGTTTGGCTTATACCAGTGGTGCATTTCAGCTTTGCGCTTCCTTTTTACTCAGGATACGACATTGATCAGCAAACCTTGATATAAAGCCTTTCTTGAGCCCTCAGTTTCTGTGGATCTTCCTACTCGATTCAGTTTTGCAATGTATCTAGAAGTGTTGGGCCCTGGGTTTGTATAGAATGTTCTGAAGTTTGTCATCTTCTGATTATAAAATCACGTTTCTTCTGTGGTTATTATAGAATCATAGGTTACATTAGCTCCCATTGCTCTGATAGCTCATTTCAGATTGCTTGTCCACCATAACTGCAAGCCCTGATATTGAAGGTTCCTTGTCCAAAGTCCCTTCTAAATGCAAATGTGGCATAAAGCCCTTAACTAGCCTGTAACCCAGACTACCAGCCAGTCCCTGTTTCTACTTCTTCTTGTTATTTCCTCTTCGCTGTAAACCATTTGGACCAAATTTATGGAATCTAGCACTATACTGAAGGTTACTTCCCTTTTACTTCCAAATAATTCATAGATATCTTGGGTAATTGTGTTTAGTATTAATCTCTGCCAAAATGCAGTATTGACATGGGTGCTCAGTAATGATTTGCTGACAGGCAGGTTCAGAGAAAATTAATTTATGCAATGCACGCTTTTTTGGTTGGTGTGGGTGTGAATGTTCTGATCACTTAATTGTTACCTCTGAAGCCTAATTATGGCAAACTATGTATCATCCATTTCACTGATTGTTTTGGCAGGCCTGCTGAAGGAATTTTGAACTTTCAAGCTTGTGTATTTTTCCCGGTTGTTTTAACTAGGCTTGTATGATACCTCTCCCCACAGAACTTGCTTTAGACTTTATGGAAAGTATTCTGCAAAAATATAGTGCATGAAGCTTATTCGAGAGAGGCATGCATGCTTCATTATATGTTTGTTGTCAAATATTGGAGCCTTGTGTCTAACCCTTTTGCATTTTGGGGGAATTGGAAGTTTTGGGGGAGGGTTGATGCTCAGAAAAAAAGATGAAAGTCATCAAAAGCTGTAGCTTGTGAGAAGTTTTTTGTAGCTGAGATACATTTGTCCCTGAGCATGTCTTTAGTCACTTTGCTCAAAAGTAAAGTACCTTGTATGTCCCAGTACAGATGCATATATCTGTCTCTAATTCTTGGTATATTCATATAATCCCATTGACTTTGAGTATAGAAATGTGTACTTTTTAAAGCATATGTGCATAAGCTTTTTTAAGCCCCATATTTACATTGATATTGAAAATAGTTTGCTCCATTTTTTCAGTAGACTGTCAAAACCTTAGTACAATTTTTTTCCAGACTTCTGGGTTCTTTGTGTTCTGTCTGACTGTGTTACTGAATGTGTAAGTGAATTTTTCACTTGTCATGTTTTCAATAAATTTTAATGCTACAAATGCTTCAGTTGTCTTTAGTTACATAGGTAAGTGAACTTTGTTGAAAAAAGATCTCAGTGCACTATCTTACTGATTTGCCAGAAATATGTTTGCTGTCTACCTTTTTGTGTGGTCATATTTCTTGCTTACTAATGCATGAGATATCAGGCATTTTGTCCCTTTGGTTTTTCAAGATATCACTGTCTTTTTTTGACTGTATTTTCTGTGAATTCTTGTTCATGCTTAAAACTTAGAAGCCTTCCAGAGAGAGGGAGCTACAGCTTGATGAGTCAAAATTTGTTTCCAGAATTTCAGTGCTTAGTTTTGGTTTTATTTCTTCCTCTATGAAGCAGTTGCTCTTTTTTTTTGTGGAAAAATTCTGAGTTCTTTATGTTTAGACCAGCTAACATGTAAAATCAATACAATTTTTTCTGAAAACTTTAAAATGCAGGACCTTTGATACTTGTTATGGAAAAAGCATCACTGTTTTATTACATGGCACTTGATCCATAAAGTCTAGCTGAGTCCTTATATGACACTTGTTGTATCTTAAAGCAAATAACCATTAGCTAGATACTATTAATTCTGCCAATGATAAAATTAATGTACTAACAAGGTGGAAGAACTAATGAGGAAGACAGAAGTGTCTGATTATATTCAAGTATTCATCAGACTTCAAAACCGAGGTCATGGCACCATAAACTAGTAAAATGTATAGCCAGTAAAGAATAGTATTGGAGGCCTTTGGAAACATAACATTTTGTACTTTAGGGGAGTTAGCTAATTGTTATCTGTAAAGTCTGTGCATCCCAGTGATAGATGTGTTTATATGCTGTTCAGACATAGGGGACATAACTGCACTTCTCTTTATTTAACTCTTAAGTTGTGAAATACACAGTCGATTTTATTCTTCTGGTGAAGAACTTGATAGTTCTAAAGGTGAAAAATACTTGTAGAAAATTAGTATTTTTGCCGTATGAATTCAGGAAATGATAAAACAAAATTCCTTCTGCTCAAAAGGACTAGAACTCTCTAAAAGTTAAGGGTCCATGTACACAAAAAACCAAATTCCATTTGATTTTTTAAACTCTATTTAATAGACTAAAAAAGTTACTACGCTATAATTTGGCAATTAAAGTACATAATCTTCCCAGAAGATAGTAATGAGAATAAGCTTTTAATTTACCCTGTTGAAGTCAGGCTCTGTTTAACCAGGATGGTTTTCTCTCCCCTGTGTTTAGTTGTACAAATGCCAGTAACTCTGGTTATAGTGAAGGTTTGCTGGATATTGGTGCCCACATAGGGCACTGTGGTCTGACTGGGTCTCCAGCAGACACTGAGCTTGCTGTTGTAGAACTGAGAGGAACCTAGGAAATCTTTTCTGAATGTTTTTCCTACCTTTTAGCTAGGTTTGTGAGTAACAATATTAAAACAATATTTAAGACTGGAGGAGAAAAATGTCTTTTTAAAGCCTCTTCTGTTATAGTGGATGACCTAGAACCAGCATCATTGGAAAATGACATTAAATATTAAGGGAACACTTGTGTTTCAAAACTCTGAGTCACAGCTGCAGTTATCACTATTGTCAGCACAATCATACACATCCTTACTTTAGGTTGTGGTGGTGGGTAGCTGCAGCAACTTCCTGGCTGTCTGTCAAGCCTTAGCAGATACAGGGTTCAGCTGTCTGGGCATCATCTAGTGTTTGGAAACCCTGATCCATATTCTCTTCAGGGCAAAGTGCCTGGTCAGCTTGGAAGTGTCTTTTAGGCTGCCAGTTGAATTGCTGATAGCAAAACGATAACATGAAAGAGGGAGGTTTTCTTCCTGAGTATCTCCTGTGGAGTTCTGTTGTTTGGGTGAAATAGTTCCAGTGGTCTATTTTGCTTTTTCCATATTCATCTGAAAGAGCACCAGTGCTTGGCTGTCTTAAGTTGAGGCTTCATACTGCTAAACATAACTTCTGAACTTCCTCTGTCTAAAATCCTTTAAGATGTTACATTAAACTGCTTTTATGTGCTTTCCTGTTCTAAAAACTGGCTTTGAAAATTCTGAGGTGAAACTACTCTTGGTGGGTTATTGGATGCCCTGTGTCAAAGGTGCTGTGACTTCAGTTCTATTTATTTTTTTTTTTAATTCAGTATGACAACCATTGTAGTATCAAGAGATATGCTGAGCTCCTTCATCTTTTTGTATATGCATGGGAGACAGTAGAGATAAGGGGTTTTTTAATTCTGGTTGAGTGCTTGTTTGAGGTTGTACAGCCATCTTCTCTAGGTGGGATTTCTCATTCCTTTGATAGTCAGCAAACAGCAGGGTGTCTTATCTATGTTAGGTCTTCCTCTGTCACTTTGCTGCCTGAAGAAAGCCTAGATACTGTCTTTGATACCTCATTTTAAAGTGGAGCACAGTGTCCTCTGGAAATAGTTATGGAATTACTTCCCAAACTACAGCAAGAGCCTAGATTACTTATTTCAGGCTATGCTCTTCATTTTTAGATGTTGGTTAAAAGCATTCAGGCTTTAACTATTTGCATACTTTGAGAGGCAAAATTAATAAGCAGTAGCTGGTGGGTTGCAAGAAAAAGCCAGGAAAAGCCAAGTGTTATGAGATGTCTCCACTGTTAAGTAATTCCACTGTTAAGTGAACAGACACAGTGTGCCTGATTATTTTGAAGCTTTGAAATAAGGTGGTGAAAATTGTCATTGAAGTTAACTTCCTAGAATATTTTTGCCAGTATCAGGGTTTGCAATAAAAAGTTGGTAAAGCTATTGTTACTTATCCATACCAATCTTAAGGATTCTAGAAGCTGTTATGCATGGCCGTTTTGGAGTAAAATGAGATAATAGTCAATAGTGATTTGATTATAAAATTTACCTTTTGAAGTAGACAAAAAAAAATTGTACCTGTGTTATCTTTACTAATATCTGCATGGTGAGACAACATCTGGTATTACGCTTTTGGATTTTCACTTAATTTTGGGGAGTATCTCTCATTTAATTTTATTTTCTATACATCCCTACAGAGGGATGCTAAAAAATACAAATTTTAACTTAATATTTCATTTATTGAAATTTGACAGGTAAAAATTCTTTTCAAGAACAGGTCTCTGTACAACATACAGTGAAACTCTGAACAGTGAAAAGTTAGAAGCTCATTAGTCATCCTGTTAACTTTCAAGATCTGTATGACTTTTCTGTTGATTTTGGACTTGAAACAATTCTCTATCTCTTTATTGTTGTCTTAAATACTTAGTTCCTAGGGTTTGTGAAGTCTGCAGTCTTTTTGCTGAGCTGTTTCTGCACATATACTTCTAGGAAAAGAAATTCTGCCCTAGGGAATAGTCCTCTGTCCTCTTTACGAATTTTTAAAGGTTTCCATGAAAACCAGATTTCTCTCCTCTGAAGTATTAGGGTGTGGTTGCATAGGCAGATAAGCTGATCAGACAAGTGTGGTTCTTCTTTTCCTTGCCCACCACCTTTAAATGACTTGGATTCTTTTCTATTTGAGTATTAAGAGTAGTTTTCGACTTGTTTAGTAATTTGAAGTAGTTTGCTGAGTGATTGGATGATTGTAGACGTAGAGTAGTAGAGAGAGGAGCACAAAGACATGCAGTGGAGAGTAAACAGGTGGAGTCAAGTGCAGAACTTCCTTGGTTGTAGTGGAGCATTAGATCAGCTCTTTCAGTTTAGGAGCATTTAGTTGTTGTGAATATAGTGTTTTGAAAACAAGAGGAAAAAACAGAAGAGTCCCACTGGGCACACCTGAGGTTTCTGGATGCTTTCTGAGTGTTCAAGATTCTTTCTGCTCCTCATCTTCTTGTCCTTCCTAAAGTTTGGCCAATTGTCCATTTTAAATCTTACTTTTGAGATCGTCTTATATAGTGGATGCATTTTTAGGTGCTGGGGTTGAGGTTGTTGTGGTCCTTCCTTCCTTTCCCATGAGTTTGCTGCTCCCATTTAATACCATTTAAAGGGCAGAGGGAGCAGAAAAGAGTAATCATTGTTAGAAATGAGATCCAACATTTAAATCTTCCTAAATGTGTAAGTGCTAGAAGAGAGCTATTTATGGTTGGAGAAATCTGAGAATAGAGAAGCCATCTGTTGACTCAGAAACTTCTACTTAGCATAGCTGGCCATAAAGTAATACAGAATTGTCTAAAATTCACCTTTCTACCTTTGCCAATTTCTCTGAAGCTAGCTGGATTTCAGTCTTTCAACAGCTCCTGTGCTTTTGCCTGTACTAATCTTCTTTGCCAAGTGGTGTAGCAGTAACAAAAGCTCATCTGGCCCTTTCAGACATAGTTCAGATGGAAGAGGGGCTAAGTGGCTGCATTGCTATTTGCTTCTAGTAAAAATAAAATTATTATGCAAAACTCTGATTCTCTTTTTTAAAAAGAAATTGAAGCCACTTCCTCAGTGGAAATTTTAAGATAGGATCAAGAGTTGAGGAGCTAAACCTGCATCTGAATTTATACATGCCTGCAGTACTAGCAGCATTACTTTTTCTTCTTTTTTACTTTTGTATAGAGGAGAAGAAGCCTAAAGTTAAGAAACCAAAATTAGAATTTCCCGTGTACACAGCTCTGGAATCAAATGTGTATATGCCATCTTATGATCATGGAGCTTCAATTGAAGAGATTGAAGAACAGATGGATGATTGGTTGGGAGGCAGGAGCAAAACCCAGAAAAAGAAGGTAGGTTCAAAATCTTTCATGTTGTTATATATTTTGAATGTTGATTCATTTGCTTGCCTCTCAGGAAAACAGAGTATTTTGTGTATACCACCACAATATTCATAATACCATGAAAGTGCAGAGAAATATTAATTGTCTGGCAGAGCTATAACAGAAAAAATTATATTAATGTTCAGTGTAATTTGTGTAATGATGCTGGAAATGTTGTTATAATACGATGTTGTTCATTAAGCCATGTGAAAGCCCTCTATGGTTTCTAATACAAATACTATTCTTGTTCACTGGAAATTAGTGGAACATAATGCTGTCAAGTTGTATGAGGCTTGGTTCTTTCTCTTAATTGCAGTTAATAACATTTTACTTGCAAGAATAGATTTTTCTCTATTAAAAGAAAAGCAAAGGAAAAAGAAGAAAACTTGTTTTTGTAATATGCAGATGTATTATCTTTTGATTATAGAACTGATTACGTACTTTGTGGATTTTATCTGATGCTTGGAACAGTTCTAACAATTCAATTTAGGCCAATTGTTAAGGTTCTTTCTACTCAGAGGTAAGGGTTCTTAGTGGCAGTTAATATAATTGTGTTCTGGTAAATTTTATTAAATCATTTTAGCTTGAAAATGTATAATTTTCATATTGGAATTCAGAATAAACATTGTAAATTAGTCTGCTGTCCTTAAAATCTGCCTTACTTGGAAGGGTGTGTTTGAAGTGACGTTGAGTTGGTTGCATGCTTGATCATCTGGATCCCCAAACTCATCTTCCCCTCTGACAGAAATTGAGTCTGTCTTTGAATTTCCATGAAAATGCAGAAATTGAATAAGACTGGGCCTATTGCATCTATAAATTTACACCTCCTCACAAAATATATAGAAGTTATGTCTTCAGAGACACAATGTTCTGTCTCAATGACTGGTAAATACTTTTGACCTTTTGATAGGAGAAATAGTTGTAGGTCCATCCTTCCAGATGTCCTCAACAAAACTAACTTGCTTTTCTATATTTCTATCTGGATGTTCAGTGTTGTATCTCATTGCTTTGATAAATTAGTATATTTTTTAAATCATATTCTGTTACAAATGGAGTAAACCTTTTAGGGACAACCAGGCAGTTTGTAGGTATGCTGTCCAGGTAAAACATTTGACCTGAACAAACTGTGAGTTGTGCTTCCTTTGCTTGACAGCTAATATGTTATCACAGCAACAGCAACATTTAATACAGTTGTGGAGGGAAACAGATTCATAGACTACACCAAGAAATGGAGAATATGTCAGTGGCTCTAAGAGCCTACAGGAGCCATTTGTATCTAGTAGGAGGTCTACGTCATATGGTTTGTAGTAAGTTCACTGGGAAAATGGTTGTACCACAAGTGAATTGTTCCTAAATGTCATTTGACACATTTTCCATTTTAGAAATACATATTTTTCATCACATCATGGATGGGTTAACATCCCTCTTCTGCCTCTTGCATGGATGTGAAACCAAGTGGTGTGTAACGTCCACCTCTCAGTTCTGCTTGTTTTAGGAAAAAGTTACTCTGCCATAAATCATTTTACCATCAGACCTTTTCTTGGGATTGTCATTCTTCACTCATAAAGAGGCCTGTTCATTTTTTTTCCCCCTTGTCTTCTGTGGTAGCTCAGGGATGTGGACTGTGTACCAGCCCACATCAAAGTAGCTTGATAAAGGATGACATTACATTGTCATCCTTCCAGGAGTAAGATGTGGAGTTGCTTTCCCTGCTGTTGGCATCCCAAGTGTAGATGATTACAGTAATTTAATATTGTTCATCAGCTGCTCTGCACAGTTAATATTTGTACTTTAGAGGTGCCTGTAATCCATGAACTAGTGTTTTGGAAGTTCTGTCCTATGCAAAGTGCCTAACTTGATAGAAAGATTAGACTGTGTTCAGTTCTTAGGTTGATTTATTCCTTTTGAATACTTTGAGTTTGTTTTTTCCCTGTGATTTATTCTTTTTGATTACTGTTTCCATAGGATTTAAGTATTGAAGTAGATAAAGAACAGGCTGTAGAGAAGGAAACAGCTTCCTTCTTAGGCATTGTAAAATGATCTACCAAGGGAAGGAGAAAAAGGAATGTTTTCCCTTTTTTTCCATAAGGTTACATAGCTGGATGAAAACATTCTTATATCATTGTAAAGTTATTCTTCTGCCCAAGTTTGAGAATGTACTGAGCTTATGTCCATAAGGAGCTAGTCTTGCCATGTTGTTATTCTTTAGTTAGAACTGAAAATTAAATTAAATAATAAAAGAAAGCAAGCTATTAGGAGATAGATAGTATCAGTATTGCAGAACAGAGAGGTAATTTTTCTGTTTTTCTGTGTAGCAGTGATCCATCCACCTTTAGTACCTTTTTAGTATAGTTTTAATTGTTGTACTTTTCACAATAACAAAAAAAAAAACTTAACAGAAAATATTGGTCAACAGTAAAAGTAAATTTAGAAAATCATATTTATAAGGGAAGGTTAAATAGTTGGAATTTTAGACCACAAAAAAGGGAGGCTCTGTGGAAATAACGGGATACAATGTTTTTCCAGTCCATTCCAGTTTTGTTTTAGGTAAAATGATAATAATTTATTTTGACTTCCTACTTTTCATAAATTCAGAGAGAAAGAAATAATCAGTTTGCTTTGCAGCCAGGATGATTAAATTCAGATTTGGAAATACATGTAGGTGGAGGCTCATACCAAGCGCATGTTACCTGCATCATTTATGGAACCTTTCCATCTATCCTGTTCTTGAACTCGATCTGTTGGAAATAGTGTGAGCTGACTCAGTTGTATTTGAGAGCATGGAAATGAGGTATGGGACTCTAGAGAGGGTTGGTTTTTTTTGCTATATAGGAAATCATATACTTACCTAAAATGCATATTCATATAGTGCTGACTATGTGACTAAGAACCTGGGAGGAACTGCTAAAAGCTTCTCATGCTGAACAACAAAACTCTTGAAAGCAAAACAAGCAAAAAAAAAAAAAAGTTTATTTCAAGGATTATTTTTGTTTAATCCCTGAATGTGGTCTGTTTCTGAAAAGGAGAAGATCTGCAAGATCTTACAGGTTGTTGAGATCTTCATTTACTTAGCTCAAGTTTCTGACTTTTTTTTTTTCCCTGTATCTCGCTAAAAGGTGACTGGAAAACTTGTTCTATGTATGCTTATTAGTAATTAAGGGAAATTTAGAGGGAATGGATTTACTTTGAGATGTAGTATTTAGTAGCCCGAATATGTTATTAAGCCACTACTGCATTAGTTAGTAGCCATTTAACCCTTTACTTCCCGGTTGAGCAACTCTTATGTGGATCTGGAAGAAAGAAAAGGAATTTATTAGAGGACATATTTTGTTACATCTGATCCTGTTCAGTCATTTCTGCAAATATTCAGGCAAGAATACGTGTATTCACTGGTTTTGGAGTCATGCTATTGATGAATCATTTCTCTCTGTGGGATTTCCCTCATACTCTTTGTTCTGATTTGATTTTATGTGATTTGTAACACATGTTGTTTTCATGGGAGTTCATTGCTTATATGAAGAATGTTGTTGTTGCATGAAAGTCCTGGCCCTTAAGAAATTATTTGGAGATTTATCAGTCTTCAGTGGGACCAGGATTATAATTCCTTTTGGTTTACAGATTCCTCATTGTCTTTACTGGAATCTCCATTTCATATCATTATTTGACTCATTAATCTATGAAGATAGAGTTCCAAGTTCTGTCTCAATGACTGGTGAATACTTTTGACCTTTTGATATTTGCCTGCTCTGTAAAGAGGAGATAAAGGTGGAGAAAGACAGTGCCTGATCCCTTCCAGCTGGACCAGATGTATGGATACAAAATGATGTTTCTCATTATTTTTTTTTCATGTTATCCTGCAGCACTTCATGGCATTTGGGTGTTTTTGATATTGCAGGAGCACCTGGCTTGATTTTACTAAAGCAGGACTAGTAAAACTATTTTTGTACACAGAGCATGGGAAACTTAGCATTCATCACAGTATTTGATATACTGTTAACCTTTGAATTAGAATTAATAAAAATACTGTGAAATAAAAGTCTGCATAAGGATACATAAGCATTGTTTTTACACAGTTTATTGCAGATGCTGGAAACATGGTAGTTACCATTTTTTCTTAATTGTTGAACTGATCATTCTGTTGCTGAACTCCTTTCTGGTTAAAATGCAGTTTGTACTTTTGTTTTTCTCAGCCTGGGCCATCAAAGCACTGTGTTTCAGATATAGGATATTGATGATTGAGTGAGCTTTTTAATAATGAAGATTTTATTTGAAAGCTGGCTGGGGAACAGCGCTATAACTTTAAATGTACAGAAGAGATCTCTCTGCTTTCTAACATTAAAAGGCAAAATGCTATATAAATGCTAAATTACTATTTTGCTAGCTTAAAATGTGTAGATTTGGCAATTAAGTCTTAGCCATTTTATAACCTTGTACATTTTGTAATTGCCAGCTAGCCTGCCACCTGCTCTCTTCTGCCTTGGATCTTCCCACATCTGTGCTGCTTTGAAATTTGAGTATGCTTTTTCTTTAGTAGCAAATAATGTGGTGCTTGTTCTAATCAGATGTCATATGACGGATTACCTGAATACAGTTTCCAGGCTTTAAAAAAATGTTAATTTCTTAAGCAAGCAGTTTGTATCTTAACAGGATTAAGGTGTTGTGTAAACCAGATGTTTTAATAAATTGGTCTTTGAAAAGAACGGTTATTCTGTTCTGGTGTGCAGCCTGAGGTCATCTAGTTTAGAAATAATTTATTTTCTCTTTCTAAGCAATGAAGCAAATATGCTCTTTGTAAAGTGTGTCTGGATTCTAGTGCTCTTTTATTCTTGGGACAGGTACAAATCAGTGGCTAGCAGTCTGAGATTCCTTGTAGTGTGAGCTACTGGTCCTTAATCCTGACTCAGAAGGATTGCTGGAGGTCCAGAAAGTAAATCTCTCTGTGTTGCCAGTGAATTTAAGGCTCTGTATTGAGACTGCCAGCAACCATACATGTTAGTGTCAGTTATGAAGCTATTCATTGGAGCTAGTCTAAGTTCATAATATATTTTAACCTGAGCTCCAAATTCTCATCAAATGGTGATGACTTTGAGTCAGTATTGATCTGGGCCATATTGAATTAAGTAACCCTGAGGTGAAAATCTCAGTATTCTATTACCAAACTCTTAAAAATGTACTGTTACTGAAAAGATGCTTCATTTAAAAAAAAAAAAAAAAAAAATCTGCATTAGAGTGTTACTGAAAGTGTTAAGAGGTCAGACTTTCCTGTGCTTTTTGTGCTTAGTGTCACTGCAAATACTGCAGCCTGAGCAGAATATTGGAGTTTGCATGTTAAAAAAACCCTCTACATTTTATGTTTTTATTATGTTATGTTACCTTATGTTACTATGTTATCTTACCTTACGTTATATGTTATATGTTATGTTATATGTTATGTTATATGTTATGTTATATGTTATGTTATATGTTATGTTATATGTTATGTTATATGTTATGTTATATGTTATGTTATATGTTATGTTATATGTTATGTTATATGTTATGTTATATGTTATGTTATATGTTATGTTATATGTTATGTTAGCTACTCCTGCAGTTGGCATATTTACATTAGAGTTATTACTATTAATAAGAAATTATACACATGCTTTTAAAAATAATTATTTAAATCTACTTATTTTCTTTGTCTCCTGTCCGAGGTCAGTGGACAGGGGTATGGAACAATGTATACATTTTTCTTCTCTGTAACAGAATTCTAGTGATGAGATATTGCCACGTTAGAATGATAGAATCATTTAGGCTTGAAAAGAGCTCTCAAGATCAAGTCCAGCTCAGCACCACCATGTTCACCACTAAGCCACATCTTAAGTGCCACATCCGTGAGTCTTCCAAAAACTTCCAAGAACAGTGATTCCACTGCTTCCCTGGGTAGCCTGTTCCAATACTTCACCACTCTTTCAGTGAAGAGGTTTTTTTGTAGTATCCAATCTAAAACTCCTCTGGTGCAATTTGAGGCCATTTTCTCTTGTCCTAGTGCATGTTATCTGATCTACCCGGAGCCTCCATTTCTCCAGGCTAAACACCCCCAGCTCCCTCAGCTGCTCCTCACCAGACTTGTGCTCCAGACCCTTCCCCAGCTCCATTGCCCTTCTCTGGACTCTCTCCAGCACCTCAATGTCCTTTTGGAATTGAGAGCCTCAAAGATGAACTGAGGATTCAAGGTGTGGCCTCACCAGGGCTGAGCACAGGGGGATGGTCACTGCCCTGCTCCTGCTGGCCACACTGTTGCTGATCCAGGCCAGGATGCCATTTTGGCCTC
>VZUI01002809.1:0-13681 GCA_013401135.1 Cettia cetti
TTATTCCCCCAGCAGCTGCTTCTCCAGGGCTGCCCAACCAGCTCCTGTCCTGGGACATATCCAGGGGTGTGGCCTCTTCTAAGGCCACTTCCAGCTCTCCTTGCAATAGGGTTCAAATTAAAACACCAGGAGCACAAAGCAGGGGCTTGGTGGGGAGGATGACCAGACGGACCACATGGTTGTGCCTGGATCTTCCAGGGCATCTTGTCACCCTGTCAGCCTTTCAGGGATACCTGAATCCACCCTTCTCCCTTTGGACAAAGCCCTTTCCCTGCAGACTCAACTGGTGGTGTCTTTGAATAGGGGCCAGGGAAGCAACCTGAGTGATGGGCCCGTGTCCTCCAGCATTTCTCCTGCCACCTCCTGCAGAGCAAGAGCTCTCTGCAGTTCACTGAGCCTCTTGCTAAACATCTTTGACATTTGATTTGAGAAATAAAGGTCAGGCTCCTCCAAGAATGGTAATGCGGATTTAGTGAACAAAACCTGTCAGAGTCTGTACTGCTGCACTCCTTCTTGGAGGGTGATGGAGGCCAGGGAGCTGTGCTGCCCTGATCCTGGGGAGCTGTGCTGCCCTGATCCTGGGGAGCTGTGCTGCCCTGACCCTGGGGAGCTGTGCTGCCCTGACCCTCAGGAGCTGTGCTGCCCTGACCCTGGGGAGCTGTGCTGCCCTGACCCTGGGGAGCTGTGCTGCCCTGACCCTGGGGAGCTGTGCTGCCCTGACCCTGGGGAGCTGTGCTGCCCTGACCCTGGGGAGCTGTGCTGCCCTGACCCTGGGGAGCTGTGCTGCCCTGACCCTGGGGAGCTGTGCTGCCCTGACCCTGGGGAGCTGTGCTGCCCTGATCCCCTGATGCATTCTCTCTGGCTGGTGGGACATTTTGATGTGTGGCAGAGTGACACAGGCCTGATCAGCTCCTGCAGCTCCTGCTGTGGAGGGGAGCAGGTTCCCTCTGCACCCTATTAAAGTGTACTCCTCTTCTTGAGTGATCCAGAGAAACTTTTTACTGGAGCTCATGCCACAGCCATCAGAACCCTGTGGACAGTGGAGCAGGAAGGCACAGCCCAGCCCTGGCTGCCCTGGCCCTCCTGCCCAAGCACGGTTTAGTTTCCATGGCAGCATCCCTGACTTTCATGTCAGGGGTACCTCAGTCCTGCTTCAGCTCTTGCTTCCTAATTTCTTGTGTACTGTTCGGCAGTTCAGCTCTGAATAGGAGTTCTTTTTTTTGGTATCATACAAAGTAAAAAGAAATTTCAGAGTAGGATATATCTAAACAAAATACTCTAGCATTTCCAAAATGAGAAACCCAGTTAGATTTGTCCACTTTTTATCAAATTCAGCACAAATTCCAGGATTGTCTTGCCTCTTTTCAGACTTTCTCCCCCCTCTTTTCTTGGAGTACTTTGTCATCTCTGCAGATACCCTTTCCACTGTGTATCCATCTCCCGTGCCATTGCTGGAGCTGCTGTTCTTTGTCCCTCTCTCCCATGGACACAAGCCTTGCTTTTGTGTGCAATAAGGTGCATCCCACTGCCATTTCATGCTTTTACACTCACAGCACACCCAGAGAACACAACTCTTCTCACATGCAAAAAGCACAAATACCTGGTGAAGCCACAACAAGTTCCATATTTGCAATGCAATAATCTCATTTATAGATGTGAATGTTCTCTGGCCACAATATCTTTAAACGTTCAATACCTCTTGAAGTGAAACAACTTCTGTTGAGCTAATTTAGGATCAATCACAACTCTCAGCTTTCCAAAGCTGGAAATCACTGCTGATGCATATTCCCTCCTCTGCTTTGCTTTCTTGAATAAGGGTAAATTCTTCTGTATTTACTTCTGTAAGACAGCAGTTAGTCAGCTCTCTGTGGCCTGAGCATTCAGGTTTCTTCTCTTTACTTGTGGGATCACATTTAGAACTCTGCTCTGAAAGTATCCAGACACTCAAAGTCAAGTGCTTCCAGTGCTAAAAGCACCAAAATGAAGGCTGTGTTCAGCTCCAGCCTCTTGAGCAGGATCATTACAACGCAGTATTTAATTACAGTGATCATATACTGGTTTTTCCACAGGATCCCTAACTCATTCCATGCCTGGGTAGTCATTCAATATTTCCCTTAATCCTCCCCATCCAATGTGTGCCACAGGCTTTGTTTGCTGCACACCATCCAAAGCCTCTGTTGACTACAGAATTATTCATTTCCTCTGGGAGTTCCTCTGCTCTTTCATTGGGGCTCTGGATGCTTCTCAAGTGTGAACAAATTTATTTCCATGAAACACCTGTGCAACAACCTTGCACTTTCTCCCTCGAGAACTGAGGCAGAGAGAGGAGCACCTGTGTGTGAGAGCCTGGGTTTGGATACCCTCATCCCATCCTACGCCATCCCTGGAGCTTGATTTTCCACGGACTTTGCATTTCTTTACATCCCTCCTGTTCAAAGCACAACTCCTGCTGGCTTCATTTCTGAGTGCTCAGCACTCCTGCAAACCTAACCCCAGGATCTCCCCCCTGGACGTGGCAAGGAGAAAGGCATAACTAAGCTCAGCTCTAAATTCTGGCAGAAATGCAAGGGTAGGAAGGAACCCACATGAGAGTGAACCTATTTTCTCATGTGATCCCTTGCTTTGTTCCATAAAGGTTTCAGATCTTTCCAGGGAATGAGGGACCCTGGTTGGTTACACAGGCCCTGCAGAGAGGCCAACCCATGCACTGCACAGAGCCTGAAGGAGGATATGACATCACTGTGCAATTAAGACCAGTAAAAACCTCACTGCATTCCTTGCTCTGTCCTCTCACCATCCTGCTCTCATCCCCTCTCCACCTTCAGACACTCCCTCAGCCCCCTTGGAAATGGCTTGTCCTTGTGCCAGCTCCCGTGCACCTCTCCCACCAGACCTCCCAATCCAAAGCCATCCCTCTCCCTTCCTCACACACCGGAGCCATTTCCTGGCCCATAGAGTCTCCTCCAGCCACGGCTCTCAGCTGGAGCAGGGGTTTGGAATCATGGATAAGTTTCATCCCGATGGAGTTGAGGAAATCATGGGATTCATGTGAGAACTGGCTTCACATTGCTCCTCTTTGGCTCCTTCCGCTGGGAATGGGGGGTACGGCCTCAGATCAGAGGTCTCGCATCACACCAGAGACCCTACAGGACAGCAGCAGTATCTGTCCCCAAAGAGCACTTGAGTGTCCCAGGCCCTTGCTCTGCCCAAGCAGGGATTGAGCAGATGGGGAGCAAGGGAATCTGGCTGTTGGTGCTACACAGAGCACACAGATCAGGAATGAGCTCAAGACCACAAGGAAAAGGTAGAAAATGCTGTTAGAGCCCATGGATGGTGTGCAGTGACACAGTTCTGGCTGTCCTTGATCCCAAAGCTGCCATCATGGAGGAAACTTGATCTCATCCCCATGTTGTGGGGAAACACTTCCAGCTCTGCCCTGGCTCCTGCTTTTCCCAGTAGGGTTCTCTGTGCTTTTTCCAGACTCTGGAATACCCATCCCTGGTCAGGTGTGGGTGCTGGAGGTGCCTGAGGAGTTGGGATAACAGCTGACAGTCCAGCTCCAGTGATCCAGCTGAGGGAGGGCTAAAGCAGTTGCTGAAACCACTACATTTAACCCAAGTGGCTCCATCACCATGGCATAGAGCGCTTCCCATTTTTATTTCCAAGCCACTAACAGCAATTGGCATCTGCAGAAGTTTGTGTTGCCAAGGCTCAGGGTTTGGGGAAGAAACCAGAAAGAGATTTGAGAGGTCTGCACTGAGAGCCTGCTGTGTGCCCAGGGGTGACAGAGGTGCTGTGTGGGGCTGGGGATGTGCTTGGGGAGCTGACACTCATACCACAGGTAGGAGAAGCAGCTGCATTCCCACCCTGTGCCATGCAGGGATCCTGCTCTTCCCCAGGGGATGGGATCTCCAGGGGATGGGATCTCCAGGGGATGGGATCACCAGGGGATGGGATCAGCAGGGAATGGGATCACCAGGGGATGGTGTTGCTGTTGGACACGAAATAAAGGGCTTGACTCCAGTTCAAAGTAGAAGAAAGATCAGAAGGCTTTATTTACAATTCATCCAGCCTTTTTATAACATGCTGTGCTAAGAAAGCATATTATTGGTTCATAGAATGGACACCTCTTTCTATTGGTTAAGTAACAGAAACAACACCTGGGAGAGGGTTGTTATGAGAAAATTAGAAATGTTATGAGAAGAAAATATTGTTTACTTAGAAGCGTTATGGTTATTTACAGGAACTTGTCTTTGAGAGAAATTCTCCCAAGAAATCTTCCCAAGAGAAGGAAATCAGGTACTGACAGGATGAAAACCTTACAGATTCAGAAATACCAGGCCCACAGATAAAATCTCCAGTGGATAGGATCCCCGGGGGATGGGATCTCCAGAGAATGGGATCTCCAGTGGATGGGATCCCCAGGGGATGGGATCTCCAGTGGATGGGATCCCCAGAGACAGGTGAGCAGCTGTCTGTCCCTCTCCCTTGTCCCTGTCAT
Organism: Cettia cetti; assembly: GCA_013401135.1. Lineage (NCBI taxonomy): Eukaryota > Metazoa > Chordata > Aves > Passeriformes > Sylviidae > Cettia > Cettia cetti. Next base: position 4,502 of record VZUI01002809.1, read on the forward strand.
TGAAGAAACCTGTATCTGCTTCTGTTTGTTTAGGAAAGGCTTCCTGCTCATCTTCCCAAACTCCCAGACAACTGCTCTGACATATTTTCCCTGTCAATGCAAAGACAACACAGTCTGTTGAAACAGCTGCCTGAGCCTGCCAGGTTCTTGGTATCACAGAGCCATTTCCAAGGGACTGGCAGGGCAGTTGTGAATCCTACGTGGTCCAGACCAGACCTGCAGCTTGCCCCTGGAGAAGCACAGTGTGTTCCCATTTTCAAAGCTTTTACTGAGCTAATTCTCTGTAGACAATGTGGATAACAGCTGGTATGGCAGTGAACCTTCTGGTTTTCCTAGTGGGTAACACTGGTCTGTGCTCACACTGATATCACCTCCTCTGGCTTTTCTGGACACAACCCCAAGCTAATTAATGAGACAGCTCCTGGTGCCAAGCCAGGCCAGAGCAGGATCAGCAGGGACTCGGAGCCACATGCACGGAGGCACTGCAGGGGCTGCACAGCCCCTCACATAGGACAATGCAGCTCCTGCAGCAAGAGGTTGTGGTTGCACTGCAGGAGTGGGCACTGTGCTGGCCACAACTCCCCTGCTGCTGGGCCTTCCCTGTCCATACCTCCAGTATCCCAGTCAGGAGGCTTTTAATTGGAAGCCTTGTGGTGGAAAAGAGAAGCTTTAGAGGATCTAATTGAAGCCTTCCAGTACCTGAACAGAGCCTACAAGGAGGATGGAGACTTTTTTGGAGGGACAGGACACAGGGAATGGCTTCCCACTACCAGAGGGCAGGGATTGATGGGAGATTGGGAAGGAATTGTTCCCTGGGAGGGTGGGCAGGCCCTGGCACAGGGTGCCCAGAGCAGCTGTGGCTGCCCCTGGATCCCTGGCAGTGCCCAAGGCCAGGCTGGACATTGGGGATTGGAGCAGCCTGGGACAGTGGGAGGTGTCCCTGCCATGGTAGGGGTAGAATAAGATGAGTTTTCAGGTCCCTTCCAACCCAAACCAGTCTGGGATTCCATTTTATGAGTGTCACAAATAACACCCCCTGATGCTAACTGTGCAGTGTCACAACTTGTACCCAACTTTCTCTGGAGATGAGAAGGCTCAGGGAGGACCTCAGTGCTCTCTCTCTGCAGCTCCCTGAAAGGTGTTTGTAGTGAGGTGGAGATCTTCTGTCATGTCCCAAGTGAAAGAATGACAGGAGCTGACCTGAAGTTGCACCAGGGGAGGTTCAGATTAGATTTAAGAAAACATATTTTTTTCCCTGACAGAGTGGTCAGGTACTCTAACAAGTTGCCCAGGGTGGTGGTGAAGTCACCATCTCTGGAAGTGTTCAAGAGGTGTCTGGATGGGGCACTTGGGCCTAGGGGTGATTGTGGTGGTGCTCGGGTGATGGTTGGATGAGATGATTTTGAAAGTATCTTCCAACCTCGATGGTTCTGCGATTCTGTGCTTCAAACAAACCATTTGCCAAAATGCAGAGTCTCTTTCCCCATCGGTGAAAGACTGTTTTCAGTGTCAAAGATTTCTCAAAACAAGATGAAACAGCTGAATTAGAAAATCACTACAATTTTGTAGAGGGTTTAAGTGATTCATTAAGGGATTTGTTACTGCAGGGTGGGCAGAGCAAAGCTGAGCAGGGGTGATGTCTGAGGTGGGCTGACCCCTGAGCAGGCCCAGGAAATTGCTGGATCTGTGACAAGCAGCTGCAGGTGCTGGAGAGCTGCAGCCACATTGTGTGCTCTGGGCAGCAAATCAGGAAAGCTCCAGCAAAAAGGCACAGCACAGGAAATGCTCTGAGGCTCTGTGCTTCATCCATGCAATAGAAAATGATTCTCAGTTCAGGAGTGTTCTCAGTTTAGGAACCAATCCTACAGTGAGGGCAAGAGATTGGGGTAAGTGTAGAGCTCATGTGCTCATCAGAGGAGAAGCAAAATTTGCCTTCACAGCTGCAGATAAAAAGATGGAGCCTGCTGAGATGGCAGCAGCACTTTTGAAACTCATTTAATTAGGTTAAAGGAAACAAAGGGGGAGGTTTCTGTTTCTTCCCAAGCAGTAAGTGAAAGATTTCATACATGGGCTGCAGGGTCTCTCCCTCCCCAGCAGGGTCCAGGAGCTGCTCAGAGAACTGAAACACTGGCAAGTTCTTGATTGTGAAATAGACATATGCATGTGTGTGCAAGGCTGTGGGAGAGCCAGGTCTTTCCAGAGCTCTTGACAGGGTGCTGGATACCGGTTTGGGAACAGCAGGTCTCCCAGGGGTGTAACAGAGGTTTGGTCAAGGGGGCAACAAGGCTTTGGTGCTCAGATCTCCAGTGAGTCTGGGTGTCTTTCAGGAAGGCATCTCAGCCCTTGAATCATAACCAAAGCATTGGGTGGGATTAGTTGTTCAAATGTAGTTCTGGCCATCAAGACATCTTTGCCTGAGCATGTGTCCAGGTGCCCTGGAAACCAAAGCAGGGAAGTGGGCCTGGAGCAAACCCAGCTGCTTCTGGAAGCACCAATTGGCCCAGCAGCCTGAGCAGAGCTCAGCCTCAGGCTTTGGCAACCTGTATGTGCATCATGTGAGAAGAGTTCATCTCTGGGACTTGGGAGAGGAATGGTCCCTAAGTTTTGTGCAGTTCCTGCAGGATATTCTGCATTGCATGGCAGAGGCAGGGCTGGGATCTTGGAATGACAGAATCCCAGGATAGTTTGTGTTGGAAAGGGCTTTAAGTCCATCCAGTGCCAACCCTGCCATGGCAGGGACACCTCCCACTGTCCCAGGCTGCTCCAGGCCCCAGTGTCCAGCCTGGCCTTGGGCACTGCCAGGGATCCAGGGGCAGCCACAGCTGCTCTGGGCACCCTGTGCCAGGGCCTGCCCACCCTCCCAGGGAACAATTCCTGCCCAATATCTAATCCAAACCTACTCTCCTTCAGCTTAAAGCCATTCTCCCCTTATCCAATCACTACATGGCTTCATGAAAGCAGTCCCTCTGCAGCCTTCTCTTGAGCCCTCTGTAAGAGCTGGAATGTTGCTGCTGTCTCTAGCTCCTGCACCCCTTTGGGCACAGGGAGGCTGCTGAGGGATCTTGCAGGACTGATCCATTGCCAGGGCCAGCTACAGGCACAGGGAAAAGAAATACGGAGCTTTCCAAAGCCTCGAAAAATTTGAAGGAAGAATAAAACAATACTAACAAATGTTTGGCCAGGCTGTTTGCCCAGGAGAGAAGATGTGTTGGTCTTGCTTGCTGACAGACTGGTTTGGTAATGCTGGAATTAGTTAAATGCTGCTAATAGAGAATGGTAACAGCACAGGAGGGGCTTCAGAACCAACACACCATGGTCACCAAAGTGTCACAGGGCAGCGTCTGGAAGAGCATCCTCCTGAGGGACCAGGCATGTTCCTGGGCCAAGAGTAATGTGCAGGCTGTTGGTGTCACATGGAGGCTGCAGTGACATGTCAGAGCTGACTCAGGCTGGACCCTGACCGAGCTGGACCCTGACCCAGGCTGGACCCTGACCAGGCTGGACCCTGACCATGCTGGGTCTGCCCTCTGGGATGGCAGCACTGCAGGGGTGGCACTGCAGCCCTACAGGACAGCTCTCAAAGTATCCAGCAAAACAATGTCCAGTGTTGGTGGTGTGTGCTCCCCAACCAGCCTTTAGAATGTCACAGAATCACAGGGTCACCAGAGTAGGAAGAGAGCTTCAAGATCACCAAGTCCAAACACCAACCCAGAACTACTATAATCACTCCCAAACCACGTTCCCAGGAGCCACATTCAGACACCTCTTGAACACTTCCCAAGATGGTGATTCCACCATCTCCCTGAGTGACTTATTCAATTCCTTGTATCAAATCTGAACCTCCCTTGGTTCAATTTAAGGCCATTTCCTCTCATCCTTTCACTTTAAAGAGACTGATCCCAGCAGAGGATTATTCCTAAACTCCCTGGTTTCTTGGCATGCTTTAAAATAACCTGATAGTGACGGCTTGTAATACCCTGTTAATGAAGATACGAATCTGGGAATCACATGGAGAACATCAGTGTGTGAGATGCTGGACATCAGTCCAGAGCAGCGCTACTCCCTAATGACCTGGAACAGGGATGCACTCCTGCTGCTTGGACTCTGCACTGGTATTCCCAGCCATGCTCTTTCTCATGAAATTGGACAGTCAAGGTGGAGAATTTAGGACCTATAGCCCAAAAAGAAGCTGGACAAAATGGGTGTGGGAAGCTGGGACAGCCTAAGCACTGATCCTCAGGATAAGAAACGGGAGCAAAAATTGGCTTTTCAAGCTTTCCCTCTTTCCCCCAAACTGCCAGGATCTTATTTTGGAAGTGGCCAGCTGCAGCTGTCAGATATCGGCTTCAGACAAGGAGTGCTAAATAAGGGATGGAAACCATCTCCACAAGTGTGGGAAGTTATTCTGAGTTAACCATTTGCTGCAGAGAGCCCCCAGGACCCTGAGAACACCCTGGCCCTTGAGCCATTCTCTCACACGGTGCTGAGGGAATCTTTCCTGGGAGTTTCCCAGGAAGAGGTCAGGAGCTCCCCCTGCACAGCCTGCACACCTCGGCAGGCCTGCACTCTCTTGTGCGTTGGCCGAGTGTCCCCGTGACACCCCCGTGACACTCTGCCAGAGGGGTGGGACTGCAGGTGGCACGGCAGGCTGGGTGCCCAGGTGTGCAGAGCCTGCACACCCTGGTGTGGTCCTTGCTTTAGTGGGGCTGCCCTGGGGCAGCACTGGCTGCACCCACAGGTCCCTAGATTTGTGACTAGTAGGGTTCTGTGGTTACATCACTCTTTTTGTGTTCTGTGGCTGTTTTTCCTCTTTTTAAACATTGTGTAACTGAAGGACTGACGATGCCAAGAGCATTGCTGGTGGGTGAGGGAGACAGCAGGAATTTTGCAAGGCAGTGAGGTGGCACCATCAGGTGAAACTCACCCACGGCAGAGCCTCCTTGGAGTCCCACGCTCCTGGCACGGTGACAAGGTGACAAACGTGCTCACTGTCACAGCCCACTCCCAGTGCCAGCTGTGCCCACGGGAGCAGAGCTCCCTCAGCCCTGCTTGTCCCCGGGACAGACCCTGCTGAGGGGAGCTGCCACTGCCATGGGATTGCCCAGGAACTGCAGTGTTCCGAGATCTCAGGAAAGCACAGCGGATCCAAGGCAGCTGGGCAGGGCTGTGCAGCATCTCCCATGTGCAGTGTGGGCCCTACCTGCCCCCGCGCTCCTCATGGCTTGGAATCCAACGCAGGCTGTGAGCACAGCAGAGGAGGGCTGGGTGAATCAGTGCTGCTCTGGGGGTGTTCCCTGGGCACATGGCAGAGCAGCCAGTCCCACCCGAGCTGGGGCAGAATCGCTCTCCCATGCCCTGTATTTTAATACAGGGTCCTGCTGTTCACCACTGGGATCTGCCTAGGCTGTGACTTTGTGCTGCTGAGGGATCACGGAGCATCAGAGATGCTGCCAGACCTCCCCAGGACTTTGCTTTTGGTCCAGGACAGCACCAGGGAGCACTGCGAGGCCAGGCTTGGCTTAGGGACCTCAGGAATGTGTGCACGGCAGGGAATGACTTGGAAAGCATTCACAGGTGTGAGTGGCATTTAGGAATAAAACAATTACCAGATTAAAACAATCAAGGAAATGGTTGAAATGAGCTTTAAAGAACTGAAGTGTTGGTAAATTCCCTGCAGAGCTGCAGGGTGGTGGTGCCTTCCTTTCATGCTCTGCCTCCACAAAGTACAGAATGGGCAGAGGCTTTTTATTCCTGCTACACCCCAAGTGCTGAAGAATTCCCAACTTCTCTCACTGTAGTGTCCAGGCTGAGTCTGCAGTAAACCAGACAAACATGAGATTGAAATGGTCTTTAAAAGCACCTGGATCCCCAACAGCTCTGTCTGAGTGGGTTTAGCTGCTCTAACAAAAGTGTTAGAGAGTGAGGCTGATTGCAGAGTTTAACTCCTGCAGTGTTAAATGCCTCAAAGCTTCCCCCAGTCCCAGCTCCAGCCCAGGACATTGTCCTGCTTTGGGTTGCAAAAAGAATGGTCATAGCATCCCCAGGGAGCTGCATGTCCACCTGCTCCAGGGACAGTATTACGCTCCTAGGCTGGAGACAGATTCACAACTGGACTCACGGAGATCATGTGACCAACAGCAGAGATTTATTATGGCTGCCTCCTTTCATAGGGGGTTCAAAATTCCCTGTCTTGGACAACTGATCGGTTGAGGTCTCTGCACTGCCCAGCTCCCTGGCCAGTGATGTGTCTGCATTTTGGATTGAATGGGATTGGCTGGGGTTCCCTGTTGGGGCTCAAATCCACCCTATCATTGCTCATTCAGGGATGTGTTTACTTTTTTCTATATCAAACTAGGCTGGCCAAATTTGGGTTCTTACTTATGGCCAAATTTATCTGTCCAGCTACAGTCCAGCTGTGCTGTGACAACACAGAACGAGCAGAGGGGTGCAGAGACACCTCTGGACAGCCAGCCCCAGGTGAGGCCTTTGGAATGTGTCCTGTCCTCAGGGCAAACCCCAGCAAAGCCTGTTTAGGGCATGGTGGGAGGGCTGAGGGGTATCCCAGCAGACATGCACCATGTCCTGAGTGTTTGTCCAGGGTTTTTCCTGTCCCAGGAGGGGACATGGATAGGGCTGCCTGCCCTGCTCCCTGGAACCGCCACACAAGAGGTGACAAGTGCCAGTGAGGATTGCCTGGATGTGAGAAATGTCCTGGACAAGTGGCTGGGAGAAGGCACAGGGAGCAGGTGTGGAGCCCTAGAGGGATGATGAGGGCCTGCCAGCAGCCCTGGGAAGACCAGTGAGGAGAGAAGGAGGGAAAGGGAGGGGAGCTGGGTCACTGCAGCTGCTGAGGAGGGACAGGGAGCAAGTCAGGAGGAGACCATTTGTGATGCTGGCATGGTAGGGATGAGAAGGGGGTGGTGGGGAGATGACTCAAGTGATGTGGGAGGTGGGAGGGCTGAGATAAAGTTGGTTTGTGACCCATCTGGCTCGCAGAAAGAGTCAAAGATTGATTTCTCTTGAGAGGATCTTGCTGAAACTTGCTTAGCATTGACTGAAACCACCACTTCAAAATGCAGGAGATAAATTTTCCTTCCTTAGCTCTTGAGAGTGAAGCAAATCCTCCAGTGATGGATGGTGCCTGCTGTGTCTCTTTGCTGGTTTGTTTCTACATTGCCTATCTCAAGTCCCGGCTGGGGCACCATCAGGAACGGAATTTTTGACTGTGCCAGCTACTTCATGTAGGCAAGGGTGGAAGCTTTGGGGAACAGAGCTTCAGAGATGGGGTAGGGATTAAGAGCAAGGCTGCCAGAAATCTTGCAGCTCCACAAAACCTGGGAATAAACAGTAAAAAGAAATTAAAGGCTTGGTGGGGTTGGGTGTCCTGCAGAGGCTGGGACCACCTGCAAGGCACAGGGAGGTCTCACTGCTAAACACTCACTGAGTTTCCATGGTTTGAAAACCATTCCTGTTATTCCTGATGCAGGGCAGTGGTGCAGGAATCCCCTTCTGCGCTCCAAGCCAGCATCTTCTGCTATCAGGTGGGACTGAGGTGGCTCATCCCCCACATCCATCCAGCTCAGTCCTCCTGGGGGCCAGTCCTGGGGGGCACAGAGAGTTCTGCCTTGGCAAGGAGAACTCTGCAAACAGGAGGGTTGGGGGTCTGCCAGCACAGCTTGGTGCCCAGGGGGTACCTGGGGATGTGGGGTGCACTGGGCCATCCTGCAGAAGTTGTGACAAGTGCCAAGTGTCCTCATGACTGCTCACATCCATTTTAATGGCTTTCTTAGTGCCTGGGATTCCCAAGGTGCATAAGCCAGTCAAGAACTTCCTGCCAAAACATCCTTCATTAGAAAAGTGCTGGCTGGGAACCAGAACGTGTCATAATAGTTTTAACAAATTAATGATAATGATTTAAAAAATCCTCATGGTGTGTCTTGGGTCCAGGGTGAGACTCATCATGCAGGCTCACCAGGACAGCTGTGCTGGAGAGAAATGTTTTAAAATATGTGAGATCTTAGATCTGAGTCTCCCTTGCATCAGAGGCAGCTTTTTGAAGAATACCCTCTGGAATTCTTATTGGGAAACTGCCCAGCTTTAAGGTTTTTGCTTTTTTTCCCCAATATTTACTCTCAAAAACTTTCCACAGGCCCCTTCTACTTTTTGGAGTGATTCCCGAACAGCACTTTTGAGGTTTGCAGATTCTTCTGGACAGTCCTTCCCCTGGGGCAGCCCCATGCTGCTGGGGCTGTGCTGGGCTCCTGGCTCAGCAGGGGTGACACCCTCAGGGACAGGGACAGCTAGAAATGGAGGCATGTGGAACAGCTGAGTGTGAAGGTGTGGAGGGCAGGGCTGGGAAAGTTTTCGTTTTAAGGTAGAGGATGGTTCCTGGATGGATCAGTCCTCGCAGCCTCCTTCAGCTGGTGCTCCATTGGGGTCACAGACAGCTGGGGTGACAGTGGTGCCTCTGCTCCAGGGGTGCCTCTGGCTGTCCCTGTGTTATCATCTCCAGCTGGATGAGAGCAGAAGATGGATCAGTTTTTGTTTCTCCAGCCATGTGGAAGGGTTGCTGAGAACCATGGGTGTGGGTCTTTGAGGCATAGCAGGAAAGGATGGAGATTTGAATGGGGAAAACCCCTGGGGTGGGATCATGCTTACATAATGGACAATTCAGCTTTTCCCTTCAATCTGTCCATAACTGGGGTGGTCTTGGTTGGACTCAATGATCCTGGAGGTCCTTTCCAGCTTTAATGATTCTATGATTAAAGGGGAGTAAGAAATCTTTCAATTTTGCCTCTCAGTTGAGGTGTAGAAGGAAATTTTCCTCATTTGGGATCCCTAGAGTCAGAGATCAGAAGGATTTTGTGAGACCTTCCCACCTTTCCCTGATTAGGGATGTCATGGTTTGATACTGTCCAAATGCCAGACACCCACAAAAGTAATTTTCTCACCTTCCTTCATTATCGTTGGGCAGAGAAGAAGGAAAAAAATTATTGAAGGACTCATGAGTTGAGATAAGGACTGGGAAAAAACACTCTAAAAGCAAAACAAGCAAATTTATTATTAGCAGAGTCAAAGGAGGATAATGAGAAATAAAATAAACCTTTAAGACACCATATTCCCCCCAGTCCCTCCCTGTTTCCCACCACCAGCACAGGGAGACAGGGCATGGGGGGTTTG
>VZUI01002813.1:0-39823 GCA_013401135.1 Cettia cetti
TTAGACTGGCTCCAGCTATATGAAGGGAAAAAAAAAAAAAAAAAAAAAAAAAAGGAAAAGCCCTCAATAACTAAAGTCTTTCTGTTGGACTTTGTCAGATGTAGCAACTCCTAGCAAAAATAATTCAGTATCCATTCAGCACAAACTGTGTCCAAAAGTCTGTTATTTGGATCCAGAAAGCTGTGAACTGTTGAAGAGAGAGAAACAGACTGTGTAGGCAAAAAAGGTTTTTCTCTTCCATGTAGGAAAATATAAATAAGTTTAGAGAATACTAGTAAATCTTTCAAAAGCCTTAAATGAGATCTAGGAGTAGTTTAAATTAATTTTACAGTTAATATTTTACAACTCTTGACAGTGCAGTGAGATTGGAGTGGCAGAGAGGGAGTTGAAATCAGAACAGTATTCTACTCATTGCTTCCATAAAATTTGATATTACAGATTTATTTTCATAGAAGATGATTGAGCTGAACCTACAGCTACCAGCATACAAAAAAGGGGAAATTTTCTTTTATACTAAAAATAATCTTAGTCCTGCAACCATTTGCCTCTGCAAATTAAACACTGAATGCAAGTTGAAGTGACTGGATACTTAACAATTTCCATGGTCCAACTCTAAAACAAGTGGGGCGAATAGTGGGGAGGAGAGGCTTTGGCCCAAAATAAACATCAAAAACCAAACAGAAAACCGCTGAAAATTAACTACACATTTTGAATTATTTCTTTTTCAAAATATTTTATTGAAGGAACAATGGAAATAGTGTGTGAAGCCTAACCATGTATTGTGTTGCTGTTCCAGGCTTCATCAGCAGTTTCTTGATGTTTGGAAAGTTCTGAGACCCACCCTGTCAGACTACTTGTAACCAGTGCCTAAGACTACAAAAACGTACGAGTGAAAAACCTTTCCTTGAGGGAAGTGCCCATCACAATACTGTGGAAACTCCGTGCAGGCCTTGCAAGGCAGGAGAGCAGTTTGTGCTTCCGTTGACACTCGTGCATAACCTCTGCTTCTTATGCACTCCAGCACCCCTATCAGTTCCTTGTTCTCCTTCACCAGCCCCGCAGTGAAAAGGCTGCTGGGCTGGAAACAAGGAGATGAAGAAGAAAAGTGGGCAGAAAAAGCTGTTGATTCCTTGGTGAAGAAGTTAAAGAAGAAGAAAGGAGCCATGGAAGAACTAGAGAGGGCTCTGAGCTGCCCGGGTCAGCCCAGTAAATGCGTCACGATCCCACGTTCCTTGGATGGGCGGCTGCAGGTGTCTCACCGCAAGGGCCTTCCCCACGTCATATATTGCAGAGTGTGGCGCTGGCCTGATTTACAATCTCACCATGAGTTGAAACCACTGGAATGTTGTGAGTTCCCTTTTGGCTCGAAACAGAAAGAAGTGTGCATCAACCCCTACCATTACCGGCGGGTGGAAACCCCAGGTAATTATGTCATCTGCAAATGATTCGCATCTCTCTGTTAGCTCTTGCTCTGGCAGGTCTAGTCTTGGTGCATCCTACTGCTGTGCTCTGAAATGTGAAAAGGCAGGCTCCATCTGATGGAAGGATCTTGGGTCTGTACCCTGCCTGGTGCTATCATAGCTCTGGCAGCCAGGACTAGGGAGGGAGTAAGGAGCCTCTCTCCCGTTGGGGTCTGCATCCCATCGGGCCCCTGAGGGCACCCGGGTCTTGTCCAAGGTGCTGAAAGCAGCTTCCTCTCCGTGGGTGCTGAATCCTCCCCGTTTGAATTGCTGGATATTTGCATGAAGTCTGGGCACCAGCCTGGCCTCACCACCGTGGTGAGATTTATGTCTCATTGAAAACCAACAGTTGACTCATTAACCCCCAGGAAACACTAGCTCTCTCTTTAAAGATAAGAGTTGTAGTAAGATGACGTATTTTGCGGTGGATATGAAACCAGGTCAGTTGATTCTTCCTAAAATACCTGGTGGCCTGCCTTATGTGGGATTTACTTACCTAAATGGAGAGTTTATGTGAAATAAATCCACCAGGTTCCCATGAAACTTTGAAATCTTCCACTGATAATCCTCTTTGGACTGCGCTAAAAACTTATGACCTCACTGAAAGGTCATTTAATAGGGTTTTATGCCAATGAAACAGCTGTTAAAAAATTGTAGTGTTCAGTGTTGACTTTTATTGGGATCTTAGAAAGCAGGGCTGGCAAAGGTCTTGAGCAGTCATCCTGTTTTCCTCTGCCCAGACTCCCAAACCAAACCAAATTACCAGGTACATTCCTGACAGAACTTTTCCTAATGTGCTCTAAAAATCCCATGTGATAAAAGCTCTACAACATCCCCAGGCAAGTGAATCTATTGCTTTGCTATCCTTACAGTTCAAAATGATTTCTAATGCCTAACCTAGCTCTCCCTTGCTGCCAAAAATCATGGTAATTTAATTTACTAATGGATACAGTTGTAAGTGTATACTTTTTATTCTGAGATTACTCCTTGTCTGGCATGAACTTTACTCTGAGGTGACATTAGGATCAGATAAGTGAAATGTGGGATGTTTCTTTTCACACAGATGAAATAAGGGAAAGACATCTGTTAACATTTGTTAAACACCAGTGCCTGCTTCCTCTTCTGGTGATCCTTCTAGTGCAGCAGAGCTGTCACTGTGGAGTTGTATCCGATCTGCTGTAAACATTGTCAAAACTTTTATATTTTACAACTACACTGAGTGGTGCTTGTTTTCAACAGTTTTCAGTGGAAAGAACTGATCTCACGCCTTGCTGAAGTAAACTCTTCAATAATTTAAGAAAAAAATGCTCATAAAATATCCCACTTTTTTGTTTATTGTACTTCTTTATTTGCAGGCTGCAGTCTTTAGTGTCTTCTCATTTCTCCTGGTGTAAATTCAGCACAGTTAATGGAGTCTCCTCAGCACAGTAGCTGACAGCACTGAACAGTGCTGTTTTAAACCCTGGTTTTCTCATCTGTTCAGTGCCAGCTAACAAATATTGCTAATGGAATAGCCCAGTAGCTGCTAAATGACTGCCAAAGCTTGTTGTTCTGATCCTGAAACTCAGAAGCTTTCAGCTGTGAAGATGTCTCTATTGTTTGTCTCTGCAGCAGACTGGCAGTACCTCTGCTAGTAAAGGAGGAGATAGGGTGCAAGTCTGGGTACTGCTGAACTGGTAACATGATCCAGGACAGCTTTCACCCATGTGGACCTGTGTGGACTAGCAGCTCACAGAGTGCAGGGATTAGCCCACAGGAGGGATTTTGGGCACTTAGGACTTGGCCATCTTGTTTTGGAGGTGGAAGTGAGTGCAGCTGTGAGGATACAAACTGTGTTGTACCAGTTCTCCACAGGACCCAGGAATTGCTCTCAGGCTGTTGTATTCACCTCTACCACTCTGCTTACAGGGACAACTCAGAAGCTGAAGCTCACAGCTGTAGTATATATTTGTATAGTACAGCAAAGAGTGCAACTCACTCAGGTGTTCTGGGGTAGCAGCAGGAGAGAGAACTTGCACGTGATGCTATGCAGCTCCAGTTAGAAAGCAGTACTGCAAGAAGGTGTTGGCAAGGCAAGAAAACAAATGAGCTTCTTGAGAAAGTGGTGGCAGTGAGATCACCACAGAGAAGGCTGGGAGTGGTTGATTTAGGTGCTGATCTGTTTAAACAACAGCTCTCTTTTGACTGCAGGAAATCTTCATGTTGGCTGTTGGTGACCTTAGGCTTATATGAGATTCCCTGAGTCTCATTCTCTGCAGCTAAAGAATCCACCCAATGAAAAAGTCAACGCTGTACTTTTTATAATCCATGTACCAGTATTATTTTCATACAAATGTTCATCCTTTCGGGGATCATTTTCCATCACTGCAGTCTTTCTTGCTGAGTCAACCACTCTATAAGCAGATCCATTAGCATTAATCCAGAGTGAATGAGTTGTGTTGAAGTGAGAGGGCCTCACCCTTTCTTTGACAGCCTGGGAAATCCCTATACCTCTGTTCTAGAGCACAGCTTTGAAATCTGGTCAGAGATTCAGGGATTTCATTATCTCTGTTGTGTCCTCAGGTTGTCCAGTCCCATTTTAGGCTCTGCTACTGACACTGTACAGACTACACATGGCTTTTATTTGTGCTATAGTATTCCTGCAGATTTCCTCCAGGTTGGCTGAATAGCATGTGCCACTTAGAAAAAAATGCAGAAAATATTTCCTCTATGTGTGCAACATCCCACTGCAGAGGAGTTAGGCTACCTAATCTGAAGGAGATAGGTATGTTGTTTATGTTCTGCTTCCCCCTTCATTGTTGCCTTTGAAGAGCTGCTCAGAAGTCTGGTTTGTTGTCAGCAGAAGCTGCCTAAGCATGTATCCTATTGTTTTTATATAAGATAATGCGTATGTAAGTATTTCAAATTTGAGGGTGCACCATTGCTGTACACAGGAGAACTTTTGGCTTAGACTAACTGTCTGCTTTCATGGAGCCTGAGTGGGACTAAGATGTGATAGTCTCCCAGGTGGAAGACCACCTGATGGCCTCACTGTTGGCCATGTGTTGTGGCATGATGGCCTCACTGTTGGCCATGTGTTTGGGAGTAGTCATGGGCACAGGGAATAGATGGATCTCACCAGAGAGTGGTCTCCAAAAGTAGTAAACTATGCAGAGATGGATTCATGTGTGAGAAATTGCAGTGTGGATGTTGTACCTGAAATTAAAATGAGGCAGATAAGTTCACTTGCTAGCATCTGAAGTCACAGGCTCTGGGCACAGCCAGGTTCCCAGCAACAGCTGTTGAAGCTAAAGGGAATGGGAGTAAGGCATGAAAGGCAGTGGCAGGACTTAGGACATGACCATATTTCATGTTTTCAGTTGAACAAAGATCAAAACTTCAGCATGCATAGAAGGAAGGCTCCACCTCTGGCTCATGGTGGACAATAGCAGGTAGAAGAAAAGGACCCCAATGAGTGGAGAAAATGCTGGTCATTTATGAGGACAGACAGGTCCCAACACACTCAGTTACTGCATTTTATGCCTCTGGTCACACTTCCTTCAGAGTGGCTGAGCCCTGAATAGTGACATGTCACCAAAAGGACAAGGAGAATGTGGCCCTGGAGGGGCCTCTTAGCCACAAACAAGAAAATCTCTGAATGCCTCCCCACCACAGAGGATTTAGCCCTCTAGGCAGTCACAGAACAGTCAATGGAAAGAGTGAGTGAGGTGGCAAAAACTGTTCAGCAGAGCAGAAATTAAGAGTGCCATGGTCAGAGCTGGGAAGGAGTTCAAGGCTTGAAAATTCTTCCTGCTGACTCACTCAAGGCAAATCAAAGCCTTTCCCTGGCAAGTGCTGTTCACACATCCAGATTCTCAGCTTTCATTTAGAGAAGGAGTTGAGTTCTCACAGGGCTGAAGGAAGCAGCTCTCTTAGCTGTGGTGCCCACAGTGAGGTGTCAGCCTCTCAACACTGCACAGCGTTGCTGAGCACAGCTTTCCCTTGCTCAGCACCTCTGCTGGGTGCTAAGAGATCACCAGCTCCTCATTTTCGAAGGCTGCTGGTCAGAGCTAGCTGATCAGCAGCAGACCTGATAAGCATCATACCAGTTTCATGGAGCTGCTGAGGTAAACTCCAAAAGCAGCAAAGGAAAACTCCAGAAGCAGCAACAGCTCACAGCCTGGAGCTGTCCACAGGAGCATGGGATGGGGGAATACAGCTCACCAAAACCACATCTGCACTGATGGTACTGGTCTTATCCCAGTATATAGCAGTAAAAGAGTTTATTATTTTCACACTGGCTGTGAAGAGATCCACAGGGGGCTGGGCAGTGCTTATCAGATGTGAATACTTGTATAGCCTGTATGAGTCCTACCTGGATGTTTAAAGCTAAAAGAACAGTAAAGAAGCAGAAATACCTTTCTCTACCAAATGACTTAAGAAAGGGGCAGCAGACTCTCCATGCCACAAATAGGGGCATATGAGAGGCAGAAGGAAAGAAAGTAGTCTCCAGAGCACCAATCCTTGTCCTGGCCAGAGGCTAGTTAGCAATGCATTGGGCTAGAGAAGCATGTATGTGGAGTGTCTTAATAGGTATGCCAGTGCCTGTGTTTCCTGGCAGTTGAGAAGATAACTTCTACAGTGAACACCCTGCCATCAGTCCAATCTTTTGCATAGTTTTAGGGCTCAGTTCTTCAGGTGATGAGTGACTAGCAAATTCCCAGTGGTATATTCCAGTGGGTGGGCAGACACATTGTTTAAACCTGCCTCTACATTGAGCTGTAAATTAGGCACTGTAAATGCCCCAGCTCTCTGAGCAGCTGATGTGCATTCCAAGCAGAGCTCCTGCAGCCTCTTCTCATGCAAATGTTTTGCATTATCTATACATTATTTGCTTTATTCAATAGCAATTATTCCACTCTTTCATTAAGCTGGATAAATGAAAGTTTGCTGTAATTAAAAGTTGTTAGCTCACCTACCTAAAAAGAATTTGCCTTACCAAGACAGAGCTTTTTGGCCCAAGTGGTATGTTAAAACATGTTCAAACTGTATGATCCCTTCAACATTTAAAACCAAGAGTGCACATTGCTATTTGTTTCTATAAACTAGTAAGGATAGACTGCAAGACAATGTGCTGCTGGTTTTCAGGCCAGAGGAATTCTGGACACTAGGTCAGTCAATACAAGCCTGCTGAATTGTCCCCGATCCTGGTACAATTCATCCTTCTCACAATAACTCAATTTGTCTCTCTATCTTCTTTGGTGGCTTTTAGATTTGCACAATAACAAGTGGGAATTCATTCCCCCTACCTGTGTTAAAAGCCTTAACAAAGATAATTAGGCACTATGTGAGCTAGTAACTGCTAAAGAAATCTTGGGGTGCAGGAATCACCCATTGTAGGTGCTGCTCTCCCCACCAAGGACTATGGAGGACACAGTTAAAGTCTCAGGCTGAACTCTCATATTCAAAATTATTCAGCAAGCCTCCTTGTGTTCCAGCCTAGGGACTGTATCTTCATAGGTATCTCATTAGTCAGGATTTTTAAAGAGTTTTGAATCTTAATTCTACTCTTGCTTCTCATATGTCTAAATCCAAAGTAATTTGGTTCAACTTTGGGTTTCTCAAAGAGGCAATGCTTTTAACAGCACTGACAGAGTGAGATGAAAGCAAAGAGAGTCTGTGGATAGGCAGTATCTTCTATTAGACTAATTTTCAAATGAGAATTTGGATTTCAGTTTTCTGACCTGCATTTTCCATGTCCTAAATACCAACCACTGACATATGCCTTCTTATGCTAGATCTTTTCTAACTATATTGCAAGAGCTAAATTGATATGCTGCTATGTTTGAATTGCCATTTACGTTTCCTTTTAAAGATCCCACTGTCTGTCTGGCAGCATTTTCAAGTACCTGACAACATTTTAGGTCTGGTGTCTGGCTGCAGGTCTGTACTTCCTTTTGTCCATCTATAACACTCTGGTAGTAAAATATGCAGTGTATTGCAGAGCACTATTAATTGTTATTAAACCTGGCTGTGAATTTGGCACATCCTGGTGATAATATTTAGAAAACTCCTGACGTGTTCAGTTTTTGAAGAAGGAATGGGTGATTTTGACAGGGAGAGATGTACCACCTGAATTTCTGCACACCATACCTGTGAATTTTATGACATCTTGCTCAAGTCAAGATTCCTTATTTTGCATCTGGAGCTGCTGTAACTGGCTGCAGATCTGGAGAAAAATGTCCAAGAATTCAGCTTTTGATTCTTGGGTTGGAACAGGTTTGTTACTCTTCAATGACTTCTATGCAGACAGCAACATTTGGGCAGCATGGAATTGCCTCTTTGTAACTTACAACAACGTATACTTTCAAGAGTATACAAGCTTTTAACCATTTTTTCTGTTGTTTTTGTTTTCAGTCCTACCTCCTGTGCTTGTTCCAAGACACAGCGAGTTTAACCCTCACCTCAGCCTCCTTGCCAAGTTTCGAAACACTTCTCTGCACAGCGAGCCACTGATGCCGCACAATGCCACTTATCCGGATTCTTTCCAGCATCCTCCATGCACCCCTTTTCCATCATCCCCCAGCCACATGTTCTCCCAGTCGCCTAACAGCATCAGCTACCCCAACTCACCAGAAAGCTCTTCTGGACCAGGAAGTCCCTATCAGCTCACGGGTAAGAAGGAGCTTTGGGACACCCTGACTGAGGCGTTTGTGGGTCTTGCTGGGGCCTGGGGTCAGGTGACAATTCTGTGCTCCCCCCAGACTGTAGCTGCAGATTGAACTGTTGGATAGAATGGGCCTGGTATGTGATTTCTTGTGACTGTCTCTTGTATATTGTGTCTCAGTCCTTCTGACAGATGCTCAAGAGATTGAGAACTGTAGTCATCCCACTCCTAGAAGTGCCTGGGTGAGATGCCATGTTTATTGTGGAGAAAAAACTGAGGAGAGAAGCAGGTGTGCCAGGCCACCTTCTGTCCAAAGCTGCCCAACCAAGTTTCTGGTACAATTCATGGAAAAGAGCACTTGCATGACCTAAGTTAGGAACCTAGGATGGCCAGGGTAGGAATCTTTAGGAACTCTATCAAGAGACAGGATAAAATGCGGAAAATGGTATGCAGATTTTTTTTTTTTAAGTTTATGGCAATCCCACTGATTGTATAAATTTCAGAAAGTTAAGGTGTTTAACAGTCTGGCCCAACACTTGGAGAAGTCACCAAGCAAGTTCCTATGACTTTGGAACATGTTCCACAGTTCTGAGATTAGCAGGCTTATGTCACTCAGATGGTTTGTGTTGTGAACTCCTGACTTAGTACAGCTCTAATTACCTGAAAATTTAACTGTGCTTTTGCTGTTAATGCAACACAGCTAAGAGCTAGCTTTAATATCAAAACATGGTTCAAATTCACTTCACTTCACTTCAAATAGTTTCAGTTATGTCAGCTTTTTCATAAAGAGGAATTCAGGTCAGAATATTGTAATTTAAGATTTCAGTGTCTCAACTATGAAGCATTTAAATTCAGTTCCTTAATGACATGCCTATTTCATTTTAAGTGCAAGAAAGATGTTAATTTTACAAGGTGTTTGTAGCATTTGAACTTCCTTTTAAGCTGAATACTTTCAACACAATGTGATGTTTTTCCTTCCCTCTTCATTCATTGAATGTGCCTTCATTCATTTCTTCTCTAGATCTGTATTTCTGATTAAATCATATTTAGCAACACTGAAACATTTCATCAAGTAGTAAGACTTGTTTGTCTTCTCCAATATTTTTCTTTCACCCCTGTGTAACTAAGCTGGGTTCAGTGGAGCTGGTCCTGACAAGTAAATCAGGCCCATTCCAGCTGTGTAATGACTCTGACTCGTGCATTTAACTGAACTTGGGACCTTGCAAAGCTACTTAATAATGCAAGTGGCTCAACCTGAGCTTCAGTATATCACAGCACACGGCATAGTGATAAGCATCATTTGCCTATGTAACAATCATGGATGGAAGGCTATCTAAAGCAAACTGGAGTCACATCAAGAACCTTGAGAGGGATTGCTGTGACCAAATATAGATGTCAATAATGCAGGTTTCTGCATCTCATGGAATTGTCTAAACTCTCCCTGTAATCAGTGTAGGAAAACAGACACTCCTGGAATAAGATTCATTGCATCTTCTTCTATTATGTCCAGTACACTGTGTCTGCAGGTTTCTATTTTTCTTTAGTGGGTTTAAGGAGACCTAAATGTGACTAGTTTAGGAGTAGACATTAAAAATATCCATATAACTATTTCTTGATTTTGTTTTACTATTTTTTGTTGGAGGGTAATGTCATCTAACTTTTAGAAATATCATATATAGTGTATGAAATTTCTAGGTCCTGAACAGCACTTAAATAGAATAGAATAACCTGGCTTACTTGGAAGATTCAGTGGTTGTCTCATGAGACAGTTCACGGTTATCCACTCTGCTCCATTTTGAGAGCCAGCCAAGAGACCCCAAACATAAGAGGGAATTTCAGCCTGGAACCAAGTTAAATGCTTCTTAAAGAGGTCCTTGGTCCTGCAAGCTTGTATATGGATGTAATATGCATATAAGCCCATTGAGTTTCTGTTCAAATGAGACAAAACTACACAGTTTTAGTGCTTATGCACCAAATGTTGACATTTAATAATATGAAAATGAAGTCCTTTTTAATTTAGCTTTCTAAAGCCTCCAGCCTTTCTAGATAATCCCCACTATAGAGTCACCTTCTGTTTTCTAGCTCATCTTGCTGTAAATGAAACAAATCAGGAGCTGAGCAGTTGTGACTTGATACTTTTCCTCCCAATGTTTTTATGACATCTATTGCTCTTTGATGGGAAAGTGAACAAACCAGGAGAGGGACAGACTTCCCTTGTAGGATAGAGGGAAAAAGAACAAGTCTGGAGGGAGTTTTTCCAAGTCTGATTTCTATAGCTTCCCATGGTATTTTTTTACAGATTATGAAGAATGACAGCTTTCTCCCAGAGGAACAAATAAAGTTAGCTTCTGCTCTTAAATTGTCCTCCTCAAGTTTTAAATTAAAGAGAGAATTCTGGAAATAACAGGTGAAACTGCATTGCTCTTTTAGGGTAACAACTAGTGTTAGCAGAGAACTTGATTTTACACGGGTCTAGGCCTGAGGCACTGTTGTGACCATCCCTCTCTCTTTCAAGCACTGCACATCCAACATGACAGCTTTTCCTTCCCATCTTTGCTGAACATGCAATGCTCTTAATCTAGAGACGGAAGGGAGGCCAAATTCAGATTTGTGCTTTCTCCAGTCTTCTCAAGCCAATCAATGCTGATGTAGTAAAATATTAACCAGGAAAAAGAACAGGAGGAATTTATCAGCACACTGACTTAGGTGTCTTTCTCCCTTTCTTACTCCTTTCTTTTTTCTTTCTTTCTGTAGTGGAAACTCCACCTCCACCCTACCATGCAAGAGAACCTCCAGGAATCCACAATGGACGGTCAATGGATGCAATAGCTGAAAGTCAGCTAGTGCTATCTTTGCCCAATGGAGGTAAATCTGCCGATGGAGAAGCTGAAAGTAAATAACCATTTGTACTATTCTTTAAATAAAAATTGTTCAGAAAAAAATTTGTTGTTTGCACAAGAAGGTTTAGTGGTCTGTAATAATAAGTTTCAGGCAGTTTTGCAGTAAGGCTGTGTGCTAGACTCATCCATTAGCTAGCAGGACAGGTTGATGTAATATTTCCATGAATTATGTGCAAAGTTACAGAGTTTAAGACTTATTTGCATCCATGGACTATTACAGTTAAAAAGCTGCTAATAAAAGCAAACACTGTTATCCACATTAGAAAGATAAACATATCAAATCAAGGATGGTGGGGCAATATAACACACAAAAGCATTACAAATATCAGAACTCATTTCTTTATCACCTTCAGCTCTAGGTTTCAAGTCCTTTAAAGCCTTATGGTAGGGACCTTTTTACTGCCATATTTGTAGTAATGCCTTACTGCCTGGATAGAAAAGGACATGTGGAGTACAAAGTGGAGTACAAAGTGGAGTACAAAGATATTTTGACAGAAGACCAAAGTCTTTGTTGTCTTATAAGAATTCCTTAGTGGGAGAGGCATTAATGGTCAAAGAAGGTCTGGGGTCCTGCTTGCACCCCTCAAAGCAACTTGATGACCTCTCCAGCATGGTCTCTGCTACCTTTGGGCTAGTACTGGCTAGTATAGATGCCCCCACCATTCAGAGCCCATTGCTGCAGAGTAGGAAGGGGAAATGGAGTTGGTCTGCTGCTTTTGCTTTGGCTCCCTGCTACTGCAAAGGAAAAATCACCATTGTTCTTCTAGTCCATCATATTGTGTTCCTAAAAAAAGCCATTTCTAGAATAAGGACTGAACACTGCACACACATGCATATTAAAAAAAAAAATAAATGCTAGTCTTCTGAAACAGCCATGAGTGTTTATGTAGCATGGAACTGGAGCAGAGGGAATGGTGCTAATTACAGATGGGGACACAGAACGGCTGGATAATAACAAGTTATCAGACAGCAATACTTTTAAATAAATTGTCAAGCTAGTTTAATCTCTTTATCACAGCCTACCATCCCTGATCACTATCCTAGTGAATATTAGTTGGAAGTTTATTAGAGGTTACGCACAGAGGTGCTCTGGGGGCAGGCGGGCTCACATGCCTGTGGTGAGCAGGCAGGATAAAGTTTCCTACTAATTCCTGTAGGACAAATGAGGTTCAGAGATTCTGTTACATTTTTGAGTCTTTCTCTGTTTCTGACTTAGGAAACCTGGGCAGGGATAGATCTAAAAGAAATGACCTTGCTGACATTTCTGCTACAGTCTCACATGGAAGCAGAAAACCTGAAAGTGTGCAAGAATTGGACTGATTTATTACTTCTGAACTACAGAGTTTGGTATTAGGCTGAAGGCCTAATACCAAAAACTTGGCTCAGTTTTGACTTGCTTTGAGCCCATCTGTCATCCCTATCTCCTGCTGGTGTGCAGGGCAGATGTATCCCTTACTATTTTCAGTGTATAATTTGGGCCCCAGCTCAGCGAAGAATGTCAGTGCAGTTGATTTAATGCAGTGGAGTTTCCACTTTTAAGAAGAAGTGGGGCTCCTCAGAGGTTTAGAGTTAAGCTGGTGCACTAAACTTTTGCATGTTTGGGGCTTCAGTCATAGAATCAAGAAGCAGTTGAAGCTGCTGTAGGGATAAAGTATGACACAAGTGACTGTTTAGATTGAAGACATGAAGGGCAGAGAGTGGGAGGGAATGAAAGAAAACAGAGAAAGATTGTTTAAAAAATACTGCTGAAACCTGAGCAGCTGCTTAACTTTATTTTCTACAGACTTTCGGCCTGTTTGTTACGAGGAACCCCAACATTGGTGCTCAGTTGCCTACTATGAACTCAACAACAGGGTAGGAGAGACTTTCCAGGCCTCCTCTCGAAGTATCCTTATAGATGGATTTACAGATCCTTCAAATAACAAAAACAGGTTCTGCCTGGGTCTGCTCTCAAATGTAAACCGCAATTCTACTATAGAAAACACCAGGAGACACATAGGAAAAGGTAAGAGAAAATCCCCTCTCCTCAGGATTATCCAGGTCTCAGAAGATCCATGCATTGCATTAACAAACCTAGCTGATTCATCAGGTGTGCTTGCCTTAAAATCAAACCTCTGACATTACTTCTGAAATAGAAGAAAAGCAGAGGATTCTTTTCTGACTGGATAACAATCAACAGAGTAACTCCTTAAAAAGGCTATTTACTTGGCCAGCAAAGAGAAAAATGTTGTTTATAGTTGTGTGTTCTAATTTAGCAGTATGTATTTTCATTTTATTTATTAGAGCTTCTGGCAACTGGGAATATTGCCATTGAAATGCCACTAAAAGGATAATTGCTGGTGCCTCAGGGCTGCTTCTCCTCCCACCAAATAACAAAGGGAGATGGATGAAACACTTAGTTGAGTTACTTAGCTGAAGAACTCTGGTAGAATTGTGTCTGTAGCTTCCCCCCACCTCCCGCCAGTCCGGTTCCCTGCTTTGTCAGCTTTTCACTAGTAAAACTAAGGTTATTTTTCTCCCACCAGTGGCTCCTGGTGCAGCTCTGTATGCTCCATCTCTGGTGTAAAATACCCTCAGCATGCAGTGTGACATGCTGCTCGTGCCACACCTGGACATACATGGCCACACACACTCCATCCCAGCTCCCCAGGGCTGTGTAGGGTTTGACATTCTCCCAGAATGTACTGTTGTTTGTGGTGGTGAGTCAGAAGCCCTGTGCCAGTCACTTCTCCATGAAGCTTTGCCTGTTCTGGTATATCCAGTCTAGACTCATTATCTTGCCAACCCAACCTCTCACCAGTAGCTGCCTGGGAATGCATTTCCCACTGGGCTAATTAACTCTAATTGTTCCACTCCTATTATCTTGTCAACCTCACCTCATTTCCCAGGCCTAGAGCAATATTTTAATTGGCTCTTGATAGTCTAGTGTTGAATGACTGAATAGGAGGAAGCTCTGAGACAAATGTGATACAGGTTTTGCAAACAGCAGTGAACCTGAGGGCTGGAGCAGGCAATGTTGTGCTAAGGTCTTGTGCTTTTCCCCGGAATGGAAAACGCTTATGTTTCAGATGCTACAAGTGTGTGCCATGGTGGCTCATTGTGCAGAGTGCAAATGTGTTGTACATCTAGTTCTAACTTACTTGGAAAATAAAGCAAAGCTTTACATCCTATCAGTGTAAGCTGTCAGAAGGATGTAGATCAAAGCTGAGGCTGGCCCCGAAAGAAGAATGACAAAAGATCCCAGCTGTCATTTGGCGATGTTACATCCTGTGGCTTTCTGCCGCAAAAGATGAAGAGACAGAACAGAAATAAAGTTAGGTAAATGCTAATGGTCTTCATTCATTTAAATTTGAAGATCTGTCTTAATTGATTAAAAGTCCTTTAAAGTCCTACACTAGGAATGTGCCCAAGGGAAGGGAGCAGGTTGCCCAGAGGAGCTTAATATATCAGAGATCCTTAATTTTACTGCTCTTCCCTGTTTATGCAAATCCTGAAAAACCATATAGAAGTGGAATACAAGTGGCAGCATTGCAGGCCTGCAGAAGAGCACAGAGCAGCTCCAGAGGAGTATAGTTCAAAGGCATGGTGGACAGATGAAAGCTGCTGAAATGGATACAATTGTCTCATGTTAACACGGGAGAAAAAAGAGTGAGTAAACAAGATTAGCTTAGTAGGATAAGGATATGATTGAATTGTCATCTAGTGTATCAGCGTTAAACCATTTCCTGGAAATACCACATCAAAGCTAAAAACAATCCAGAACACAATGCAACATCTACAAGCAATTGGACCTGTTTCAGCAGTCAGACTTCAAGGACAAAAAAGGCACTTTTGATCAGTGTTAAAAAGATGTGGATTCTTGGACACTGCTGAATTTTCAGTTTTTGCAGAGAGCAATGAAATACCACCAAAACATATGGACCTTTGATTTGTTCTTCTACAAATATGTATTTAGCTGTTTGGTTTCCTTTATGGTGCTTTCCTCTGGTGGATGAATACTAGAATTATAGGAATACACATTTATTAGTATTGCATTTATTGCTTTTAAAAATTTCACAAGAAAAAAACAATTTGTAACCTCTACTTTCAGAAGTGACATTGATGTTTTTGTTATTGTAGCACAGTGTTTGGGCAATGCCTTTGAAAGCATTCTTTTTTTTCAGAAAATGGGTTACTTAATATTCTTTGAAAACCCAGCCTTTAATATTTTTCACATTAGCATCCTCTGTGGTAACCCTAAATCAGTAGCTACACCTTAAGATTTGAAATGTGCTGCACATTTGTGTCCTTATTCTTCTCTCCCTACCGTCTGTTCTCACCTTATTTGATTTCAGAAAGCTATATGGACTCCATCTGACAGAAAGGTCCTTTCTGTCTTTCCCTTTTATCCATTTCCATGGGAAGGAAGGTCAAGTGGTAACAGTCACAGTGTGCAGCACCCCAGAGTACCTGGTGCAGTTGGAGCTGATGCTTTCCTGTGGCTGCTGTTCTCAGTGCAGTTCCAGAGTGTGCTCCGAGCCACACCCCTGCCACTCGCAGCTCATTTCAGATCTTGTGGGTGCTCAGAAGTCAAGTGATGGCTTGAAGACAGACTTTAAGGTTCCCATCTGAGTCACCCTTGAAGACTATGGGAGAGTGTATTTTTCCCAGATTCTTTTCCCACTCAACCTCCTTTCCCCCATGCCATTCACTCTTCTGTTTAGAGGCTGATTTTGTCCTAAGGATGTGCTGCCGCCCCTTGTTTTTATGACTGCAAAATGATGAACAGACTGGGATATAAAACCAGTCTTTGTTTGTGTGAAAGACACCAGGAATAAAACTAATTACAGCTGCATTATTAAAGCACAGTTACCAGTAGCTTTGCAGGCAGTCTACTGAGGTTCTGTGAGCATTTGTGTGTGTTTGAAGAGCATACCTAGCATTAGAGAGGAGGACTTTATTTTTATTTAGTGGTGGTTTTTACAAGAACAAAGAACTGAGTTCTTCCACCTCTCTTGGCCATGGGAAGAGTTCATTTCCCCTAATCTAGGCATGGGAAGGGTGACTGTCTAGGCATTTTCACAGGATGACTTGGCCCCCTTCAGGTTGTGACTTCATGCTCTCATCCAAGTAGTCAGGGTCCCCATTGCCACACTTGCACTGATAAAGATCTCACTAGATCTCACTGAAAATAAATTTTGGTTTGTTTGAAGTTTATTAGCTGGTTCAGTTCCTCAGCCTGGACAGCAGCCCAATCCTCAGCTGTTGCTGCCAGCATGAAAACAGGTGTGCCAGCAGGGGCAGGGAATGGGAGAGCCTTTTCCGCACCTTCACAGACTTCCATGGCTTTATGCTGGCTCTGAGCCTGCACTCTGTAGCAAATGGAGTGAATCATCTGGTCACAGTGCCTCTCTCCATCTATCAGCTAGAGAAGGCATCTACACAGTTACCATCTTACAGATGATCCCCAACTTCAAGGTTGCTGAATTAGGCTAAGATAAATTCTCCCACCAATTCAGGTGTTTTCGTGCAAGCAAATATCCTTGGTGGATCAGAGTCTTTGAGGGGATAGAAGTGCTTCCACCTTAATTTCCTCAAGTCACAGTTAAAATTTGAGTTAGTATTGGTAAGTCACTTGGGCATTGAAAAGTTCAGAAGAAAATCAGTCATTTTCTTGCTAAAGGTCACTTGGAACAGGATCTGATGAGTAAATCACATCATGTAAATGCAAATACATGGTTCTGATGTAGCAAATAAAGCAAAACACAGAAAAGCTGTTTTTACTGCACACCATGCTGTGTTTTAAATGTATGACAGTAGGATCCTGTAGTAAAACAACAGCATGCAGTGAAGTGGGTCTTGGCCAGTGCACATTTGCTTAACAGCAAAAATACATTTAGCTGTGTAATGCAATAGTGATTTTTCAGTTCTTGGATAGTTTTGATTGATGTATAGGATATGGCTGGCATGTGTTTGATGTTTACATATGTGTGTTTCGTCATAAGTACTACGCTGTTGAGTAGAAGTAAAGCAACTTGCACTGAGAAACAAAGATCCTGGAAGGATTCTGGGCTTGTATCCCCAAATCAGTAAAATAATTAAGTACTGGCATAAAGTGTGATGTGAACAATAGATTAATAATACGTGTTATATTTGGCTTTTCAAGGTGTTCATCTTTACTACGTCGGTGGGGAGGTTTATGCCGAGTGTGTCAGTGACAGCAGTATTTTTGTGCAAAGCCGCAACTGTAACTATCAGCATGGTTTCCACCCAGCCACAGTCTGCAAGATCCCCAGTGGCTGCAGCCTCAAGATCTTCAACAACCAGCTCTTCGCCCAGCTGCTTGCCCAGTCAGTCAATCATGGTTTTGAAGTGGTGTATGAGCTGACCAAGATGTGTACTATTCGAATGAGCTTTGTTAAAGTAAGGATTCTTTGCTTTCTCTTGCATCCTTGCTAGCTTTGGTACAGAACTAGATCCCATTAAATCCATTCCAAGGGAGGATGTAGATACTCAACTTTCGAATAGCAATTCATACTGCTTGTTTTCCTTAAACTTATAGTATTGCCTTAAACTTATAGGTGCTCAAAATCAATAGTTTTTGTGGCCAACCTGAAAATCTCTTTGATTACAAAATGTAGGTATTCCATAGGCTCTCTGTGGAAAATAGGCAGAGAATGCATGATGGTGTTCCCCCACTGATTGTTCAAAAAGCTCAACTCAGAAGGGCTTAGCAACACATAAATGTTGTAGCACATATCTTAGGCAGTTGTGATCTGTCCTATTGTTACTGGTTTGCATTAGAGCTTGGTAAAGCCATTGATCTAAAAATAATGTCCTTATGCATTTAGGCTAATTTACATTCTCACCAGTACCACAGACTGGTATATATTGCTTCAATCAAAAACACTGGGTCCTATTTAATCCCTCAGGGAACTTGCAGAGAACTGTTGTTGTTTGCCATCTGCCTGATCCCTGACAAATATTGTCCTACTTTCTGGTAACATTCACTCTGGCCAGCCACACAACCAGAAGGGCTTCTTGCACGCAGAACAGAAAACACGAAACAACATTTTACCTTCCCCCTGTTATTTGGAAGAGACAGGAGGCCACCACAGCCATTACTGTTCTGATGTCCTTCATATGTGAATTTCACAGTTTCACTGCTTTGTGGAAAATCTATCAGTCTTTGTGGGACTTTCTGAGTGGCCTTCCCACCAGAATGAGATCTCTCAACTCCCTTTAACGCTTAGGATTTATTTACTTGCCTGTTGTAGCATCTAACTCTCAAAGAATGGCAAGTGTTTTGAGATAGTTTCCAGATGAAGCTAGACCAACTTGTTATAGTGCTGCTGGGGAGACCTAGCAGCAATGTTCAGCTTGCAGACTACAGCAGTTGCACTATTAAAAGTCTGTGGTCCTGCTATGTACCATAAAAATGGTTTGAGTGTGTTCCTTTGTCTTGCAGATTTGTTTATATATAAATGACTGAATTGAGATGATTGAACTCACATCTAAGATAGCAAAAAGTGCTTGAAGCTTGAGTCCAGTTTCCTTAAGTTCTACAGAGCCAATAAGTTGAGTCTTACATATCTTTCTGGTCTAACTTTTTCTAGTCATACTTGGGGACCCATCTTCTTAAGTCTTCAAGATCATTAAGAGTGCCCATTAACCTTCCCCAAGAGTCCAAGCCTAATCTCTGTGCCTATATCCATGCTTTGTTCTTAGGAGGGAACTGATATCTTGTTCACATACAAGAATTAGGGCAAAAAAAAAAAAAAGAACACAAGAAACCCAACAAACAGCATTTTCTTTAATGGAAGACATGAATGGGCATGTTGTTTGTAAAGGCAGTGTAGCCAGTTATGCAATATTTTCGTTATCTCAGCAATTCAGGGGCAAGCTCTTTGATGTGTTATCTGCCTCCATGCCCAGCATGGCAGCAGAAATGGTGGTGTTGATGCACTATATAATGCTGCTGCCATATTATCACCTTGCTTTGTTGAAATAATAGCAGTTATTATTGTGCCTCAGGCACCAGAAGACCAGTGCAAGACCAGTTATTTAGAACTCTTTCCTGTGACGTCTGGAAAATTGCTATGCAAATCTCATCTAGGCTCTTTCTTCCTAGCTGACAAATATGCTTTCCTGTATTCAGTCTTCCCAAAATATTTTCCTTCCAAGGAGTGAGCCCTCCTGTGTTCAGTCTGGGGTCAGGAGTGACCCTGGGTGTTGGGGATGCAGTGCCCAGAGGGGGCTGTTGTCTGTCAGAGCCACAGTCCAAGAGAGCTTTTGTGTGCAGGGCAGTGCTGTGGCTTCTCTGCTGGCTTGTGTCCATATACTGCTGGTCTCCTGCAGCCCAAAGGGCTGGAGACCCTGCCTCTGACCCCACCAATGCTTGAGCTACCAGCTGGGAGGCAGGGATGGGTGGGGACCAAGGCATGAGAAACTCACCAAGACTCTGCCATCTTCTGAATACAGGGCATGGGACCGAAGGAGATGAAGGTCTTGTCCCCTCTCATGCCCTTTGTGTGCTCACAAAGCAACTGAGAGCAGCTCAAATGTGGGGGTATCATCAGTGAGAGCAGCTTCCATCCACTGAGCACTGCTGATAACCAAAGCAGGATGGCTCTTGCTGCCTCTCCACAGCTGAGGCAGCTGAAGCACAAAGGGAAGAGATGAAGTTTCAAGCCAAGGTCTGAACTCAGCACAATCCCTCCCACATTTCCCCAGGTCCTGGGGCTAAGGGGAACACCCAGACTTGAAAGTTCAGCACTCTGGGACATGGAGCCCAGGCTGGAGAGAGCAGTTGCCCACAGGAGATGGGAAGTGTTGGCAGGAGCAGCAGGACCCACGGGACTACTGGTATCCTCTTCTCACCATGTGTGGAAAGACCACTGCAGCTTTGAGAGTTGTAGTCATTTTATTCCCTTGTTAAGAGAAGACCAGCTCTGGCTCCTCTCAGTCCTGGGGTGAAGGAGGCTACTTGCAACACAAGGGTGATATACAGAGAGCACCGGGGTCCTTGTCCTCCTGGCATTTCCCTTGGGGTGTTCGAGCTAGAGACAGCATCCCTGGGAGTGTTTGGGAGTTGCCAGCAGAGGGAGATGGCCAGCCACCTGCCAGGCTCCCCCAAATCTGTCACATTGTGCCTGAATCCTGTAATTGCAGTTTCTCTGGATTTTCTGTCCTGTCTGTCAGCAAGGTGTGCCAGCTCCTCTGGCACTTGCTCTCCTGGCTGTATATCTTCATTGCTCTTGAGTACTTGTGACTTCACCATCTCAGAAGTCTGACTGTGCTGGCATTTTATGCAAACATTTACAGAACATCAATCTGAGGTTCTTTCAACGCAGGCTCTTTCTAGTCTGATAAATGCTCTGCAGTTTAGAAAAATACTGCCTGATTGGAAGTACTCTTTTGGCTTTTGTGGGTCCATATTTTACTATTCTGCTTTCTTTCTCCTTTTCTTCATTAATTAGCATGGATTTTATCCAGACCACTTATGGTGACATCTCGTTTTAGTGTTGATCCTAGTTTTCCAGCTGTCATCCAAAGAAGTAATTGCTCTTACATCTAAAGAAGTAGCCTCAGTTGTCTGAGCTGCTCAGCACTATAAAATTTTGGTGACTTTGGCAGCCATCAATCTTAATATGCTTCCATGACCTTTTTTCATGACAAGAACACCAACCTGCCTGCCTATCACAATGACAGGTATGTCTTAGTGTCTGATCAGCATCCCACAAATGAAGATCCTCATCCTGTAGTGGGACCATGTTTTGCACACTGCCCTGTGGAAATCTGTGTTCAGTTCTTCCAGTGAGACAGCTGGTGAGCTGGTGAACTTTGGGCTGTGACTCGCATGCCTTGTGTTGCTGTGACATCAGGCTGCCTGCTTAGCACTGCTTAGACACTGTGCCTGCTTGAATCATTGCATATGCTGAGTTGGAAGGGATTCATCAGGATCATCAAGTCCAGCTCCTGGCCCTGCACAGCACCATTCCCAAGAGTCACACCCACGAGCATTGCCTGAACACTTCTTGAACTCTGTCAGGCTTGGTGCTTGAACACTTCCCTGGGATGCCTGTTCCGGTGCCCAACGAACCTCTGGGAGAAAAGCCTTTTCCTAATTTAAACCTGCTCTTGAAGGATGAGTACTTCAGGTTTTCTTCTCTCCCTGCCAGCACCTCATCCCCATCTTCTCTCAGATGTTTCATATCCCTTATCTTCCCCCAGAGAGCTGGAGAAATTACTGCAGGACATCCCACAGCAGAGAGCTGGGAACTCTTGTTGGGAAAGAGGACATGTTCAAGGATAGAAAACATGTGGAAAATATTTATACATAGGCTAAGTACAGTACATAGGAACTGCTGGAAATTTCCAGAGGTTTAGATAAATACTTAGAAATTCAAAGGTCTTAGACTCACAGGATGACTCTCTACCAATACATGAAGTGGTATCCAGGACCATTTCTAGTTCCTGTTAATGAAAGAGGCTGGCCTGCTTTTTGTTGGTGCCAGACAGCAGATTGCCAGACTTTCCTAAGCATGTCCCTGGGGTGCAAATGACAGGGACCATTCCCCATGGGCTGTTTGCAGGCAGCCAAGCTTGGAAACAGGCCTTTCCATGCCTGTTGTTCTCAGGACCTGGAAGTGTGACTGAGATTTTTAATTTAATAGCATTGAGTCCCTGGTAATTATGATAACAATGATGTTAAAAAGGAGCAAAGTTTCTAGAGAAAATTATCCCTAGGATAAAACATTAAATCTTGGGAACTTGGGTGGTGAACTATCTGTAGTTGTGTTAGATTATCAGCACTGGAGTTGTGATTTAATGTTTTGGGTGTTTGTTTTTTTTAAATCACCTCACTTTTTGGTCCTTTTATAGGGCTGGGGAGCAGAGTATCATCGCCAAGATGTTACAAGCACACCCTGCTGGATTGAGATCCACCTGCATGGACCATTGCAATGGCTGGATAAGGTGCTGACACAGATGGGCTCCCCTCACAACCCCATCTCCTCAGTCTCTTAAGAATCATCTCTAGAATTCACTTAGGATGGATGCTATTGCAGGCAGTGGCTTATAGAATTCCCATGAACAGAAGCTTCTATATGTAGATGTATGTAGATGTAAATATATCTATACATAGTCTACTCTCCTCTTTCTTTTTTTTCATTTTGTGGTTTCTAGTTACTCTGATGCCAGTACAGTAAGTTTAGAAATTCAGGTATAGCGTATCTGTTCTCTAGTACAAAATAAGCCAAATTCCTGCAAAAGTGTCAAATATTTCCTGTGAGCATCTTCATTCCCCAGCCAAGCCAGTAAACGGTGCAAATTCCCAGCACTTTCACGTTGGTTGAGAAACCTGGCTGTAGCTGTTCCTAGTAGGTGAAATTCACCCCTCTGCAGGCAACCAAAGTCAGATCTCTGTGCCATTCATATTCATCTTACATCCTGATTTCAAGTCCAGAAGAGAACCATAGGTGGTACACAGGACTTATGGATAGAGATGACTTTTATCTAGTGAACTGAAGGACTAAACTGCAATTCCAGTCTGTCTCCCTGCAAAGCACGATGGGACAAGAAGTCGTCTGAAGAGTTGAGGACAGGTGAGACACCTGTCTCTCCCGGGATTTGGCAGGAGGAGGGAGCCCTTGGGACACGTTCAGCACAGGAACCTTATCTCAGAGCATTCTGGACAATCTGAGTAGTCTGATACTGTTTACACAGTAGAGTACGGTACTGCTGCACCGAAAAGTGACAAGCTCCTAAGAAAAAAATAATAATTGAAATATATGCCCATGAGTTAAAAAAACTGATTAACTTCCAGTGCTTTTTTGCAAAGTACATACATACTTGCATATGTGTCATGTAAACTGAATCCTATCCATTCTACAGTACTGATGTAGTTTGTTTTAAAGTTAGAACTGTCTGTATTTAGACTGCTGTGCTGATATCAATGGTACACCTAAAAGGGACTTGAACTGTGATGCAGAAAAGGGAAATTAAAGAAGCAGTGAAGAAGCAAAAATTTCTTTATCATTCATCATGGGAACAGAAAGCCCCCCACTCAAAGGATGCAGTGAGAAGGAGATGGGAGTCATGTCCATCCCCTGTACTGGGCCAGTCCTCGGGATCTGACTGCATTGCTCGGGTCTGACCGAGAGGGCTTCCCTGTCACTCACTCCATACCTCCCATGGACGGTTTGTCATCTTAGATACAGGCTTCTTCATTTGCTGAGCTTTTGCCTTGCCTGCAGAGGATGGTGAGGCAGTGTAAGCCACGAACAAATGAAGAGTGAATCTATGAGCAGAACCTTGTCTGTGTTCCTTCTGTAAGCAGGGAAACCTATTGACCATACCCTAATCTCATCCTTGCACAATGCTGTTCACTTGGAAACCTTTCCTGAGAAGACAGGTGAAACTCCTACTACATGTTGAAGGTCTTTCCTTTTGCTGAAAGAGTTGAGTATTATTTCTTTCCAGGCATAAAAGTCCACTGAAATTTGGGTTATTTAGGGGTCAGAAAGAGTGATAACATCTCCAATATTATTCCTCCACAGAACACAGCAGAAGAATAAGTGGAAAAAAAATGTTTTTCAGAGTATTTCTTTTCTTCTCACACAATATCTGGTGCTACACATTTTGCTGCATAATTAGAAGAAGACACCTGAAATCTTCAGCTGTATCACACATGCAAAACAAAATAACATTCACTGGAAAGACAGTGAGTAAATTAACAGTGTTACTTCATTTCAATGCATCTTCAGCTGCCTGCAGCATTAGCATGGCACAGAAGGATAACTTTTTAAGTTTGAGCAGTATTGTATAGGAAACTTGTAAATGCAAGGAACCCTATTTTGTCACCATTTGATGTCAGCAGTGTCACTGTGAGATAGGAAAAACTTTTACAGTCTCTTGCAGCAATGAAATCCAGTAATAATAATACTACTACTACTAATAATAATGATAAACAGAAATTCCAATTTCCAATAGAAATGCCATTTAATATTTAGCAGACTAAAGACATCAGTTTGGAAAAATACATTTTCCTCAGCTCCCTCTGTCATAAGCGATCCGATACCGGTAACAATTTTTTAGCATGTTTATTGCCCCTCTTCTCCAGTTGCACCTTTGCTTCAGGATGAGCACCTTTTGATTTTGCTCATTCTTTTTTTTTTAGCAGCTAAGGATGGAGGAAATCACTTTTACTGTCCAGGATCTAGCTCTGTTCCTTATCCTAGATGCTTCCTTGCCTTTTAGGCTGAAACCTCCTTCCCTTTTAATATAGAGAGAAGCCTAGGAGTTCCTTTTAGACATTCCCAGCATTGTCATCTTCCTCACAGAGAGCAAAACGAAATGTTCTGAGGTGCATCTGCTCTTGGGCAGCTCCAGAACTTGGTTTTCTGTCAATGCTGCAGAGAAAAATTGGATGGCCAGTGAAGAGAAGCAGCTTCTTCTGGGGCATTATTTGTTTCATCACAAGGTATTTCAAGTAGGGAGAAACACTCTGCACTCTGAGCATGCTTGTGTCTTCCCACTGAGTTTAAGGGGAACTCAGGGTCACTATCTCAAATGCAGACTGCTGCATTGGATGTATCCAAAAATAGATGCGGGGAACCCTAATGAAGATGTGGTGACTTTCCCAGCCCAGTAGTGATGCTTTCTCAGTGTTTGTTTGGTTTAAATGGAAGTTGGTAAATTCAGAGCAAGCTTTCCTTTCCTTTACGTCTACATTTATAGTAATCATTTTACAAATGATTTGGCTTCCATGCAGTCCATACATGCATCTCATTTAAGGCAGTCACCTTAATACTGCCTTACTAGTAAGAAAAGAGGCATTTCTAGAGCATGATTCTTCTGACCCATTTAAAACACCTGTACTAGGATGAGATGAAGTTCAGCAAATCTAACTTTTTGCTGAAAACTGCTGTGTCAGTTGTTTCCTATTTTGGTGGTTTCTGGGGGCTTATCCCACTGTGCTGTGCAAACGTGCAGAAGCTGACAGCTTCTCCCCAAAGCCCACTGTTCATAGGAGGATTGGTAACAGTGGATGAGATAAAAAAGTAAATAAGATGACACTTGCCCAGATGCATTGATTAAAAATAAGGCTAATATACCATTTATTTCCCTTTCTTTTTGAACAAAGTTTCTTTTACAGGCTTCTCTAGTATACGTGGATTGAAATAGGTTAAAAATTCAGGTTTCTTACAATTTTCAGTAATATAACTTTGTATCTCTAATATCTTCCCTAGTTTGGAAGGAGATAATTCCTGCTGAAATGCCTTCATGAACCTTTAAACCTGTAGTCAATTTAAGGTTTTTATAAATGTACTACGTATTAATACTCAAGCTTTAGAGATAGTCTTCCTGAGAGATTTAAAACCACTTACAGCAAGACTACTTAGTTGAAGGCAGATTTTTAAAATGTTGGGGTTTTTTGAGTCATCAACAGTTCATAGCCTCTTAAAAGTTTCTGTGGAAGAGTACCATGCATCAGCAGGCAGTGGTGGGAGTCTAATGAGGCAGAGGCATAAAGCACATTCAGCATGGTATGCAGAGCACTTGGTTTCCTATTAAATAGTTGAGAGAAGATTACTTTAGTTGCTGCCAGTTCTTCAGCAGCACCAGTATTAATGTCCTGTTTGCATCCAGAGGTGCCAGGAGCAGATCTCGCACCCTGACTGCCTGGAGCCATTCCATGGCACTGCTGCTTGGGTGGCTCAGTCCCATCCCCTTGCCTTGGAAAAGCTGCCCAGCATATATCCATATGCTGTACCATATCCAAGGGTATGGCACAGCAGTGGCTGTAGCATTGTAAGGTGCAGCACGTGCTTTCCCTTCCCACCAGCGGCTATTCCACCAACGTCTTTACTTCTCATCAGAATGCTTCACTGAGCTCACTCTGAAGGATAATGTATCAGAAACATAAAGGGGAACTGGCCCAAAGTAGGTCAGCTGAAGTTGAGGAAATCCCTTCCATGTCTCCAGCAGGTACTGTGTCAAGGCTTTCACTGCCCTGAGCAACCTTCTCCAAGCAGTGCCTGTCTGGAGCAGGGTGTAAGACTTGATGCCATAGTGAGATCCCTTCCAATATCCATTATCCTCTGCGGAGATTCAGTGATAACTGGTTGCCAGAGGAAGGAACTCTCTGTTAGCGGCAGTTTCAGGATGAAACATGTCTCTCCTTAGCTATTTTGTATCAGTGTTCCCTCAGCATAAAATCAGCACTCCAAACATCTCTTACTGTAAACATCAACCTCACAACACCCCTCTTAAAATGCAGAAAACAAGGCATTTGTGACTGCAACCTTATCTAATTGCCCTTGTTCTTCCTGGTTTACAACACCCACCTTTGTCTATCAGCTCTGCAAATCAATCTCAGTAGTGACTAAGGAGTTGCACAAACAGCTGCATTCACAGAGGCAGCTCAGGCAGAGACTTTGCTTCTTGATTTCATGGAAACAATTAATAAAAAAACCTGATCAATTTAGGAACTTTAAAGGGGTATCAAGTATAAGACTAATTTTCTTGAACCAAGACTGCTCTGGTGCAACTATATCTTTTAGGAATACTTTAGCACTACATGGTGCTCAGCAAAGGAAAGAAACATTACATCCTCTGTACTATTCACCTCTTCCCCTGGCTCCCCACAACCTAACTTAGTACAATAAAGATCAAACACAAAAAAAAAGAGATGAGTCATAAGGTAGAGTAATTAAATACTACTTTTCAAAATTGAGAAGTGCTGCCCAAAATGTAGATTTATATCACAAGAAGGCCATGTAGTTATAGGACAAGTGGGTAATGGCTTTAACTGAAAGAGGGTAGTTTTAGTTAAGATATTAGGCAGAAATTCTTTATTGTGAGAGTGGGGAGACACTGGCACAGGAAAAGCTGTCCTGGAGAAGCTGTGGATGCCCCATCCCTGGATGTGTTCAAGGCCAGGTTGGATGGGGCTTTGAGTAACCTGGTCTACAGGAGGGTGTCCCTGCCCATGGCAGGAGGCTGGGACTTGATGATCTTTAAAGGTCACTTCCAACCCAAACTCTTTGATGATCATGTCCCAGATGCTCACCAAGCCAGAATCAAGACCTCCTTGCTC
Organism: Cettia cetti; assembly: GCA_013401135.1. Classification (NCBI taxonomy): domain Eukaryota; kingdom Metazoa; phylum Chordata; class Aves; order Passeriformes; family Sylviidae; genus Cettia; species Cettia cetti. Next base: position 27,088 of record VZUI01002813.1, read on the forward strand.
TGTAGAAACCTGGACAACAGGCTGTTCCTTGAACATCTGAACCCAAGCCCTTCTGAGTGAGTGGAGATTCACTGAAGGGGCTGAGAAAATTTTTATAGAGTTGATGGGTGTTACAGTAGGCAGAAATGCACTGAGATGATGAAGAGACTGAGGAGGAGGAGGGAGCATACAACCAGATAAGCCCAGTGGTCATCACTGGAGGTATTAAAGCAGTACATGCTCGGGCATTCTGTTCACTGGAGCTTTTTATATTCACATCTGAACTCATCGTCAAGGCCTGTTATAGGAGCGCCTTGAAGTCCCACAATCCTTGCTCAGGTTTTCCCTATACACCCAGCCTGGGAGAGTGTGCCAGCTTCCTGATTAAGCCACTTGATACAGTGGGGCAAAGGGTGTCCCCTGTGCTCCAGAGAGTAGGTTCTGGTTTCATTTGGGAGCCACACTTGGAAGATTGCCCTCTGCCTTGCTGCAAGACTAATGAAGAGCTCAGCTTTGGGGCACTGTTCAAGGACACTATAAACATGCCCCAGTATGTGCTCCTCAAAGAAAGATGCAGTCTGAACTGAAACTGCACGACTGAAAGATGTGGACTATATATAGAGAGAGCATCTAACCTGGGAATTGCAACAAACCAGCTCATTTCAAGATAAGGTGGGAAATTGCAGTGCCCAAAGGAAAACAGTCAGCAGCAACCTTCATGAGGTCTCCTGACTATGAAATCACATTTTTAACAGTTCATAAGGATGGACAAGTGTGCTTCCCTAAGCGCAACTAAGAGGTCAAGTTACCATGAAAAAAGGGCTTGACAGAGTTGGTCCCATCTTGCAGCAAGGAAAGAGAGTCTGTGAGACTTTAGATCTGTGAATAAAAAACTTCTCAACCTGGAGGTCTCACTGCAGCCACTGAAACAGGGCTTGTTTCTCATGGCAGCTCCAGGAGTACCTTTCTGCAAGATACAGGAAGCCTGAGTGGGCATTTAATCTTTTTTCAGCTGGGAGAAATCACTTTGTGTCTCTAGTAGAGACAGACACTTCTGCATGTTGAGGACCAGCACAGAACACAGCCTTTGGTTTGTACCCATCATCTACCCATAGGAACCTCCAGAACAGCCAGGAACAGCCAGAATCCTGTTACGTGTTCACCCCAGGGCTTTTCAGACACCTTGCCCAGGCGTGCCTTACATTACATTGCCATACTGATGCCACACTTCTCTGCCAGAAAGGTGAGGCACATGAGAATCCTAGCAAGAGGACACCTCCACTTGCACCTGGGCCATGCTTGCAAACTTGGTGCCTGTACAGATAACAAATCTAATTTGCAGGTCATGTCTCTTACACAAGGTAGACATAACCACTATATCCTCCCGAGTCAGCTACTCTTCCATTACAGTCAATGTGAACATTTGCAGCTAATTGTGAACACATTTTAGATCTTTAGTCATAGTGTTTTTATTATCCATGGATGCTGCTATTTTATATTCTGTGTTAGTATTCAAATAATATTGCATATGAATAGCATAGGGTGATATAGACCAACCAGTTAATTTTAAATACAGACCTCATCAGCAAAGAAAAGCTAGAAAAAACTTGGTAAAATCTGACCCCTTGCACTTTCACAGTAGTGAGCAAGCACATCATATTTGGAAGTGGTTTATTTGATGCTAAAGTGTGTTGTCTTATTAATTCACAGTTATGTTCATAAGAAGCTTTGCAAACGAGAGCAAGGGAACAAACAAAATGATGAGCAGAGACAATGTGCATTCAGATAAATTTTCACTTACTCGAGCAATTGGAGTTTTAAATTATTTTTAATACTTTATAAATACAAGTTAAACGTACCACAACCTGCTTTCTGCAGGTAAGTCAGTGTTAGCAATTTAAAACCTCTGTGATATAAATGGGGTTGAGAAGTGAGACATGAAAGTGAAGAAACAGGCCTTTCTGTGTGGATCAATGAAGCCATGAAGTTGCAAAGCTCTATTCAAGGGGCTAAAATGGTGGATTTAAGCAAGGTGTGTTAACTACGGGGTTGTGTTAACTATGATCTACCAGTCTGGTGAGAAAAGCACTGTGAGTCATCCATAGATTAACAGGAGTCATTTCTGTCTATGAATAATTCTGCCCTCTGTTTTCCATCAGAAGCGAAGCAAAACATCTGCCCTATCCACAAGTATTACTCACAGTTTGTGACATTCTGTAAACCAGCGTAGGTCGCTGTATAAAGAACAATACTTGGGCTCTTGCCCCTGGAGAATGAAAAATCACAGACATAGCTTCAGGAGTGCAAGAGATCCAGGCAGCTCAGAGTCCTCCAGCCAGCCCCACGGTACTCACTCTATGCCACACCGTGTCGTACCAAGAGAGATGGAATGACTGCTAACCAAGGGGACACTTTCACAAGCATTCCTCCTGCTGCATTTGATTTGAGGCATTCTGAAGACAACACATTTGGTCTGAACAATACACTTTTTAATGCACTCCACTTTCTTTGGCCAGAATTATTCTATTGTAAAAGGGATTATTCACGTCTTGTGTTTTACTGTTAATAAAGATATTTCTGTTTTAAGAGCTCCTTCCCTTGTTGTCTCCCATTCTTCTGTTTTAAAGAGATTGGCTGTAGGTCGCAGTATGACCACAAGCGACTTTGGGAACTGGAGGATTTAGAAAGCCTTTATTCATACAAATCAGTCTTAGGGAAGAGGAATCAGTAATTGCACTAAGTGAGTAATGGGATGCTCAACACAAGAAAATGCATTGAAAATTAATTCAGCATAAAATCTCCATGTACAGTATATGAATCCCTCACTGTCCTGTGGTAGATTTGATGATTCAAGAGGATGGTTCAGTTTTCTTTTGATGGGGACAGTTCTGATCTGACAGGCAGTCTATGAACAGTGATGCTGCCCTGTGACAGAAGCCTTCCCCCTTGACCACACTGACACTAGTAGGAAGACAGACTTGCAGCTGCTCAAGGACAAAGAGAGATATAATAAGAATGTACTCTTACAGAAGTGCCATGTTCTCATCTTCCTAAAATTCAGATATTCTTCTGCAATAACAGAAGGGACTAGACAACATAATGGGCCTCAAAGCTATGCAGACAGCACTGGCTTGGGAATCCCATCCAGTCTTCTGCCCAAACAGGAGAGTGCTGCTACCAGCACATCTCCCAGTGTCTGCACCAGCCTGATGGTGCTGCTATCACAGACTACCAAAAATACAGGCTAGGTGAGCTGCACTCTACTGAACATCTCAATGCACAGCTTCAACAATTTCCATTTGTTTTGACATAAACAGCTTGTTATCCTTGTCTTAACAAACACTCCCTGTGCCAATTTTCTGCCCTGAGGGTTTGGGTTTTTTTAAAGTTTAATCAGATCTGTCCACTCAAATGAGCAGTTCACCTTTTCTAAGCTGACCATTTAAAACAAAATCAAATACATTATTCTACAATTTTTGCCAATTATGTTTTCACATACATTCTTACACACTGAAAAGTAACCTGATTTTGCTTTAATCTAAAATGACTTTCTATAACAAGACCTTGAAATATAAAATACCATTTAGTCAGAACCAGCTGTTTTAGCACAAGAAGAAAAGCCCATACAAATTTAACAGAACAAAAAAGAACAGACCTTTTTAAAAGAAAAACCAAAGATTTTACTCATTATTGGTCCAGAACTGTTTATACAAAGTTTTTCAAGTTCTTTTTTAAAGAACAATTTGCACAATGCTAAATACAATAAAACCCTACAGAACAAGTTTTGTACATACAAAAAGCACAGTTTGTAAAAATCCGTAAGACTAACAAATACTGCTAAAGAGATATTATTTAGTGGATCAAACTGCTCCAATTTAGAAGCAGTACTTTTATAGATAACCTCTATTCAGAAATGTGGCTTAATGCAAAACTATTTTTATAAATAAAACATGAGATTAAACACATAATATAGTGGTTAGAGTCTTAATCAATTGCAAGTTCATTTTAATTGACTGAAAACCTGTGAAGTCTAGCACTGCAGCTGATTAGAGATCTGTTGTCTTAATGAAAGAATTTTAACTACACCTTTTTGAGAAGAAAAAGACTAGATTTTTAAATAATTACTATTATGAAAAGCCTTAAAATTTAATTTAATCACCTAAAAATCAGTGGCATTCTAATCTGTAATTAAGTTATGTTTCACATATAAGAAGTTAGTAATTTCAAATAACTCCAAAGAAGGTCCAACTCACAATTTCATACTTTTCACCAAATACTTTTTAAAGCTTTTTGCCATTTAGCACTTTAGGAACTTTTAAATGCAAGTTCTTTTACATGCTATGCACAAGGAACCATTTCAAACCTACTCAACTTGAAGGTAATGAACAGATCACCAACTTGTACTTTTCTGAGCTGCTGGATTGACTTCTTGATGGCATGTTGTCTTTGCCTTTAGTGCAAGATTCTACAGGACATAAATTTCTCATATCCCTGAGCAATTACTGTTAGGTAATGTCACTGGACTGGCTCAACTTCAGACCTTTGTTTCACAATGTCTACAGAAATTAACTGACTTCCATCAATGATTGTCATCAAAGACTAACTTGTTTAACTGTAAATGTTTATGTAGAAAAATGTTAATTTATTATAACTTTGGTAGGAAAAGGGTGTACAGCTAAACACTGCTACCATGAACACATTTTTATTAACAAATTAAATATTAAAATATTAATTAATATTAAATATTAAAATGAAGGTTTAAAATTAATTGGAAAATATTTCAAAGGAAACATCCCCTTAACAGATCACTCAGCCAGTGCTACATGGAGTAGGAGGGTAGCACTGATTACACGAGCTCAGTTGGGAATTCTGGAAAAAATCATGGACTTGCCAGAAGGCAAAGATTTTGGAGCATTGCCAGAGAAAGAGACTTGTGCACAAGAAGCATCCCGACATGAGTTACCAGAAGATGAAAGAGGCTGTGACCTATTTAGTCATGGATCCTGAGGTGTGGCAGGAAACCATCAGGAGTCATTGAGGCTGCAGAAGGAGCAGGAGCAGGCCAGTTTGCAGAGGTGAAAGCCATCCAAACTAGCCCTACAGATTGCTGAATGAGGAAAGTGACCTGTCTCTCCTGACTCCTGGATGGTGGCTAATGCCCTATAGAGGTGGCTGCAAAAATGGAAGACCAACACAGGGATAAACCCACATGGGCTGGACTGCACCTGCTCTGGGGCAGGACATCAGTGCACAGGCCAAAAACGTGACTGTCAAGGTACATCAGGTAGATGTTCATGTGGCCAAAAGCCACACCATTGAAGAACATCAAAACAATGAATAGGTAAATAAGCTGCCAAAATTGAATTAACTTAGGTACACTTGGACTGTGAGTGGAAGGGTGAGCTATTTATAACCTGATGGGGCCATGAGTCATCAGCTGCAACAGACATATGGGCTCATCATTGAGGGGTGGATCTGAGCATGGAGGCCATTCCACAGATCATCCATGAATGAGAAGCATGTGCTGCAATCAACCAAGCCAATGAAGTAAACTTTCCCTGGAATAGAGGGCAGTGGCTTGGTTTCTGGTATGGTGAGGCCTGGCAAGCTGCACCACTGCCATGAACACACCAAGGCAAGCCTTACATACTCACCACAGTAGAGGAAACAACTGGCTGGCTGGCAACATACCCTGTAAACCATTGCCACTGCTCAAGTCACCACCTCAGATCTTGAGACACATTTTGTGGAAACATGGTACTCCAGAGAGAACAGAATCAGACTGTGGGACTCATATTCAAAATAATCTCATCAACTCTTGGGCAAAAATCATGGCATTGAGTGGACATCACATCCCTTATCACCCACAAGCCTCTGAAAAGATTGTGTGGTATAATGGACTGCTGAGGACTATGTTAAGAGTGTTAGGTAATGGGGCATGGAAGGATTGAGATGTAAATTTAACAGAAGCCACTTGGCTGGGTAACACCAGGGGATCTGCAAACCTCCCTGGTCCTGCCCACACAAAAACCCTACACACTGGGGGAGGAGATAAGGTCCCTGCACTATACAGGGGAAGTGGCTGGGAAAATTTGGGTGGATTTCCCTCTCTATAGGAAAAGGCAAACCCATTTATAGGATTGTCTTTGCTCAAATACCTGGATGTACTTGGTGGGTAATTGTGGGAAGGTATGGGAAGACAAGACAGAGGTAGTGCTGAAGGCAATCTTGCCCTCAATACATTGCAGCTGTGTCAATTACCCAAGAGTGGGAACAGCCTTGCCCACACAGCCATAGGTGTGATAAAAGAGTGAATTAGCAGGTGGAGTCTGGTGGCCATGCTGTGAGGAAGCAGGGAAGGAGGGAGCCAAGCTGCCTGCAAGAGCAGAGAGGGAAAGAGCCAGAGCTGCCCATGGGATTGCAAGAGAGAAAAGATATGAGAGACTTTTAAATAACAAAGTGCTGATGATTGAAGCCTTCTGAAATTTTACTGAAGCACTCCGAGTCTCATGGCCAACTCAACTGCAACAGGTAATGCAGGATGGGGAGACCCAGTGTGTGCTCCAAGGAGATTTAACCTTGGGGGGAAATAATTTGTGGTATAAGTGTATGTTGCAAAAGACAGCAGCAAAAATGACATGAACTGATGAAATATGAATTTTGTGAGGCATAAACAGAGTGGGAGGTACAGACCCAGCGCTGTTGCCCAATAGTTAAGTCTGCTGCTTCTCCTGTCCTGCACACCCATCTTGATGGAATCCAGCCAAAGTCATGGCCTGATTTTGGACATTTGGAGGGGTGGGGGATACTCTTGAGATGGGAAAAGAATACCTATCTGTGGAAAGGACAGGGGATAGCAGATAATGAAAATTTATCAATCTGTATGTCCAGACAAAGTGAACCCAGGACAGCCCCTCAGATCTGGTGAAACCCCACTGGTGGAGTGCATCCAGCTCTGGAACCTACGACACAGGAAGGACATCCACCTGTTACAGCAAGTCCAGAGATGGGTCAGAAGTTGATTAGAGAGACGGACAACCTCTCCTATGAGTAAAGGCTGAGAATGGGAATTGTTCAGCCTGGAAAAGAGGCAGCTTCATGGTGACCTAACTGCTGCTTTCCATTACCTGAAGGGAGTTTGCAGGAAGGATGGGAGAGGGATTTTTTACAAGGGCATGTAGGGACAGGAAAGAGGGAGCAGATTCACAATGAAAGAGAGATTTAGATTAGATATTAGGAAGAAATTCTTTCCTGTGAATGTAGTCAGGGACTGGAACAGGGTGCTCTGAAAAGTTGGGTATGTATACCCACTCCCTGAGAAGTGTTCAAGGCCAGGGTGGACAGAGCTCTGAGCAACCTGGCCTTATGAAAGGTGTCCCTGTTCACAGCAGGGGAGTTGGAACTTGGTGATCTTTCAAGGTCCCTTCCAACTGCTAAGGAATACATCTGGTGCAGGTAGCTGATTTGTGAGATGCAGGTGAGTGAAGACAGGAGGCAGTGAACTGCCAACTCTTCGCATAACAAAACGCAGGAAGATGAGTGGCCAGCCAGGTGAATGGACACAGGGACATGGCAGGAAGGGAAGACTCAGGAAGAAGAACAAGGCTTGCCTTAGACTGTGATGGTATAAAAGCCCAGGAGTTCCTTTGAGATCTCTCCTCAGAGGCACCAGCCCAGGCTGTTTCTGCGTTATTACACTGCTAATAAATTGCTTTATGGAATAAGGTGTCTGAGACATGGGGTCAAACCAGTAAGGAAACCTGGTCTGACTTTGAGCTGGGTGTGCAGGGAGTCAAGTGACCTGTCAGATCACTGGAGCTACCTGCAGTGAAGGAGCTTTGGTCCCAGAAGTCAAAGTTTATAGCACTTGGGAGAGTAACTGTTGAGAGTCTCTTGAGTGGTCAGACTGGGAAGCTTCCATAACACAACCCAGGCCATTCTATGATTCACTCACAAGCGTGCAGACACCCAAGCAGCTCAAAACTTCAAAAGTGCAAACAAGAGACAAATACGTAACAACAGCAACTTCCATTTTTGTTTAAACATTGAGATTCTTTGTATTTATACAAAATACAGATCCTGTGCCTCCATTAGCACTAGACTCATCTGCAGATCATTGATCTTTCCTCATTACCCAGGTGCACCTTGAAACTGTTGCTGCCTTTGTTCCAAAGCTTGTTGACTTAACAGTTGCTGTTGTTTCTGAAGAAATTGCACTACTTCTGGGCTTCTGAGCAGGGACTGAAAGAGAGAGAAAGTGAACTTTACTTTACAATTAACTCACATATATTAAATAGGTACCATAGTAATATTTTTCCATTACATGAATTTGGGTAATCCACTGATGTTGCTCTAATATCACAAAAACTCTGGAAGTATCACAAACAGGAGTAATCTACTGACGTACTAGAACGGAAACATCTTTCAATTGTGCTTCAGTTCTACAGCTGTGCTTCAACTGAGCTAATTTCTACATTTCCCACCCCATATAGCTCAAAAACAGTTTAATAAATGAGTAAAATATTGTAATCCTTCAGCAAAGCTCATGTGCCTGTCAGAGTTAAAGCATCAGGACTATGCCTGTAGCACATATTTTAGTTTTAGGCAGTCCTGTGAGGAGCAGGGAGTTGGACTCAATGATCCTTGTGGATCCTTCTGACTCAAGATACTCTATGATTTTCACTGACCATCCAGAATTTCCCAACATTTCAAAACAGCAGTCCATCCACAGGGAATGAGTTAAAAAACTCCTCTGCATTCAATCAAAAGACAAAAGTATCTGTAAGTATTGTATCTGGCTCCTGGCCTGAATAGTTGCAGTCTGTAATCCAATTCTGGTTATTCACTCTCATTCCTGCACAGTGGCAGCACAAGTGATTGAAAGGTCAAATGGCAGATAAGGTTGGGAATTGATGGAATTGATCCTTCCAAAAATTAATACAGGAAAAGGATTATTTTTCAGCTGAGTGAATTCCCTAGATGGTTGCTTATTATCCATGATCACTTCAGTGATATAACCAAAGAGGTACTGCAACTGCAAATCAGAAGAGAAAGAGAGAAGCAAGAACCAGATCAAGGAGAATCTGAATTTCAGATATATTGAGAGGAATCCTGAGTTCTTAAAGAGTCTTGACATAATTAGTGCAAAAGCTCTGAACATCTGTTAAAAGAGCTTCTGGTTGCTGTACTTCTATAAAAAATAATTAAGTCTGAAGATACCTTTCAAACTTAATTAAAAGCCACATCAATAGAAACAGCCAGGAAAGGGGATGGCAAACCAGTAAGTGGGACATGAAGAACAAGAGATATGAAAACTACTCCATAGTTCGTTATTTGTTTTCCTCATCAACACTGAAAAGATATGAATAGTCCTCTTAAGTTTTAGACACAATCACTAAAAAAGTGCTATAATTGAGAAAGAATTATCAAGAAATACATCTAGGTACACTTAAAACTGACATGATGTTTCCAAATTTCTGAGCAAGCACTACAGCGCTCTAATGAGTATTGTTAAATTGTGTTGCACAGGTAACAGAGAAAACACCAACAGTCCCAATAGCTTTTGAAGAACAGGGACTGCAAAAACATGCAACAAAGAAAGTTGTAACGGAGAAGCCATACAAACTGTAGGTACTGAATGATTTCCCTGCACTGGGCTTAACTTGCTAAAGGTGAAATCAATGTTTAAAAAACTTAGGAGACGTGCCTTTCTCACAGTCTGCAAATATTATAAATCACACTGTTTGCTTTATCAACACACATATACACAACTTTAAGTTTGATACGATGCACCTACAACTTCTAAAACACATCCTAGTAAAGCATATATCAGACCTAAAGCCCATTCATTGTTCTACCTAAGGCTTTGGCTTAACAAGCTAAAACCATCTCAGTTATACTGTAGGCACTATTTACCCTAAAGAAACCACCACATCTGTTGTTACCAAAACTTCGGATCATTAAATTCAGTCATCTTAGTATTCTTCACAGAGGCTGATGCACACATCTCTGAAGTATGTTTCAAATTTGAAAACACGTGCATGCTTATTAAACTGATTTTCTTTTTTCACAATGGTAACAGGTAAACATTGCTACACTGTGTTTATTTATTTGAGTTCAAAACCTCTTGAAAAAAAGACTTACCAGCCTCTTTTTATTCAATACTTGTTCTAAAAGAGTGGGTCTTGCTGGGCGATCTCCAATGGATCCTGATCTCTGCTTTGTGACAGACACTGAACCTTCAACACTATCCTGCACATGACAGAAAAAAAAAAGGGGAGGCTATAAACTCTGATACAGTGATACACAGTAAATTCCAAGAGTAAGGAACATTTGCTTCCTCAATCTGCAGAGGAAAGTAACAGCACAGGAATGGAAATCTATCTGTTCAAGACCTGGCCTCTTCTTTCTACCTCCTTTCACTATTTCACCAGCAAGAGTGAAGCAACACAGCTGAGTTAGTCTTCTACACTGCAAAAATAAACAGGTTACTAGGGCTAGATAATGGCTTCAATTTATTTGATTGCATTTCTTAAAAACGAAGTAATTCACAACCTGTCAGGGTCCAGCTTGTGAAAACAAATGATATTTACCATTTGTAACTGGGCAGGAATGGCAATAGTCCCTGCAGTACCAAAACAAAACATACTTCACAACACTGTGATGAACTTGCCAAAGCCACAGGCTTTTTTTTTTCCCCCAAGTTTATTCTATTCCCTGTACAATCACCAGTCATCTGAATTAGACATACTAATACAAGGTGGCTCTACAATTTGCTCTAAGGAAAATTTCAGCGAATGTTGAATCCTATGTGTATTACATTCAAAACTTACTGACACTTCCATTTACCTGAAAGGGTTCAAAGCAGGAACAACAACAAACTATCCCAGTATCTTTCACTTCTATCCTGTCCACAGAAGTGAAAAATGAAACTTCTACTAGGAACTTCTACTGAAAATGGCCTTAATAAACACCACTGCAAAAAAAAGTAAGAGTAGCACTAAATACCCTGCTTTCTTCTCCAAGTTCAGGCCCTAATTTCCTTACATTCAAAGCAACCTGCACTTGCACAAACTAGAAACCCACCCTCTTCCAAAATGGAATAATCACTATTTCATGCTAAAGATCAAAAAGTTTAAACCCATCACTACATGAAATGCAGCATTTTTACCCTTTTCCCATAGTGTTCCCTTTTCTGAACTAGCACAGGTATTTGTGTAGACACATCATGTATCAAGAAGGATGAACTATCAGAGAGAAGAGGGAAAGTCATGCTGGTATATAAATCTAGAATTCATTCTCCTCTTGAATAATGTGTGCAGCTTCTCTCACCCCACTGAAAAGAGAAGTAGCTACTAGAATTAGAAAAGGCTCACAAAACAGCAAGGATGATAAAAGTGCATAACTTTTTCCTTGGAAACAAGCATGCTATGTCTTTTTGAGAAGGAAAAAACTTAGAGGCAACCCTTCCGAGTAAATATCACAAACACAAGAGGAATTGTTCTAATGTAAACACTGCCTGGCAAATTAGGTTGACACCAACAAGATTCAAAACAAGGTAAGTATCCATACCAGGTAGTAGACCTGAAGAAACTACCAAAATGTAACAGAGGCTCAGGGCTTACAAGGGTTCAATAAAAATCCAAAATACTATATGGAACACGTATCACTTATAGTTACAGAATACATCAGGAAAACCTCAGCAAGTCCTTGAACTGAAAGAGGTGAGAGAATATTCCCTAGCAGCATCACATATGCTTCCCTCTTTTAAAGCACCTGCCTCAAGGCTTTTACAGACATACAAAAAAAGATTCTTTCATGTGACACCCAGTATGGTTACTATTATATTTAAATGAAGAAAAACAAAATCAGGAAAATATTTTGGTGGTCAGTTTCCAGTTAGATCAGTTCCAGACACAGCTGTGATGACATAAAAGGGTTGTGTTTAACAGGAGTGCCAGGTAAGATTTTTTTTTCTTGTGCCAATCACTATCTTACACTTGCCCCTTTAAGCACAAACCACTCAGCACCTTCAAATGTAAAACTATTTCCCTTTTTCTGTCTCATCTAAATATGAGATCTGAAACACTAACTCTGTACAAGTGACGACCAGAGAAGTGCGTGGTCCTAGCTGAGTCCACAAACTGCAGGAAAAAGAACATTTAAAAAGCTGAACACTACCATGAGTTTTCCCAGTGACAGTATTTCCCCTTCTAAACAATACACATAAGCTTATGCAAGGTAAGTATGAACTAGCAGTGGCTAAACTATTTACCTGCCATTTAATATAAAAGTAATAACCAAAAAGCATTCTGAAGAACCTACACAATTGATTTTTATACACCTGATACCCAACGGCCTTTGGGACTTTAAAACCCAAAACTTCAGCACCAGTTGAGAAACAAGTCTGACATCTCCTGGATCGATACTTTCCTACCGCGGGAAACAAAAGCCACGCTGCAAGCAAAGCATCTTCTAGCGTTATTTCTTTACTAAGAATCTTCTAGTATAGATGTAAGCTTCTAGAGTTGATGTCAGAGCTGAAAACAAACGGAGTTTGCTCTGGCAAACAGGAGGAAGCGCGAGGTGTCGGACGGCCCTAGACTTCTCCCCTTTTCCCTGGCCGTCTGACAGAACCCGGCTTTCCAGGGAAGCCCCTACTCCCAGGGACGGCGCGGCACCCGAGCGCGGCCCGGCAGAGGCCCCGCCGCCCCCGCCTCACCTCGGCCCGCGGGCCGCCCGCCGCCCCCGCCGCCCC
>VZUI01002814.1:0-25469 GCA_013401135.1 Cettia cetti
AAAAAGAATACATAAAAGAACCAATGGGGAACAGTCTCTGGGCAGAGACCAGAGTAGCCATAGAAACCCTTATCAAACTATGATAGTAACAAATTCCAAGGTATGGGGCCCACACCAGGGTAACTAAAACTACACAAAAGTTACAATAAAAATCCTAAACTTATATCTAAAACCTATAAAACAAATTCTGCATCCCCACACCGGTATATACTGAATTCCTCATTGATTTTTTTCTTAACTATGTGTGCAGTTAATTGGATCAAATTCTGCTTTCCCTGTTCATCTGTGGCAGTAGGTTCTTACCCTCCAAGTTATAACTAGAAAGGAATCCCACATACAGAATCACGCTAGATGTTCTGAGTTGGAAAGGACTGATTAAAATTATTTTCACTCATGGTTTGCACAAATTGATTTTTTGATAATCTTGCTCACAAGGAGCTTTGCAATGTCACCAATTGAAATTTGTTTAACCTCTAAGAAAATCTGCAAAACATGCACATCACTGATACCTATTTAGAAATAATATTGATAAAATAGCAGAACAATTTCTTACCAGAATTCAGATGAAGTACACTTTGCAACATGAAAAAATACAAATATGGTAGTGGGAGAAAGAAGAAGAAAGAGAAGAGAGCGAGAGTAATTTGATGTTTTTTCAAGACCATGGATCTCCCAAATATGTTTCAAAAGATAAAGACAATAAGTTGTTTTTAAAAAAATAAAATTACTTTCCAGCCATAAGTATAAAACTATTCTAATTTCCTGTTTAAAAAAAACTAGTATCTCTACCCATTTATACTGCATTTTAGTTCGTACCTGTCTGTCTGTTACCTTTTCTCAAAGTTTTATGATCAATTATTACAATTTTTTTACCAAAAAGGAGAGGAGAGTGATGTTATCTATAAGTCCTATTTTTACTTCTCATTAAGTCATTATTAAAACCACTGCTATTACTGTCATTGACTCTGATTTATGCATCTGCAGCTTCAAACACCATCCAAGTATGAACCTGAAAAATACTTATCAGTTCTCATGCTCCAGGGATACCGAGTTCTGATGTGCAATTAATATATTAGTCAAGCATCAAAACTCTTCTTAATATTTTGCAGCTTTTTGTGTGTGTGTGTACGTGTGTTGTAACCACTGTAGATTCAAAGCAGGCTCCTAGATAAAATGCAATTTTTAAGATAATGAAGAATTTGAAAGTCTGTTAATGTTCATGTCCAGCTTATAATTCTGAATACACTGTATTCATGTCCCAAAGAACACACTTTGTATTTACCACTATAGGTTTTATTAGGATTGCCTTAATTATTATGAGATAAAAGACAATTACACATTTTTCTTCTGATATTCAGTTCTTTCAATCAGGTCAGAAACCTGTTTGAAACCAAACTTTTTACCTAACTTAAAATATTATCCTAATTCTTTAAGGCAGATATTTACCTATTTTTGTAACCATTCTAGTAATTTAAGAGATAGGTTATTGGGGTGTCATTTTTTCAGCCTATTTCAGATATCTACTCTGATACATGAGCCACCTACTTTTGTCAGTAGCGCTGAAGGTAGGGTAGGTTAGACAGTTGATACACAGATGTGTCATTAGTGTGGCTTCATCTGGAGTCATTAGTGTAATGTTCAAGTGTTTCCAAAACACACTGGACACACTCCTCTTGTAGGTGGGGAATACAAGATTTTGTTTCCTTTTCTAGGACTATGCTTATAGTAGGATTCCAGTGAAGGAGACTTACCTTTGTCCTTGCTTGCTTGCTAGGTTCCACAAGACTGCTGTGTGGGTGTGCTGACCAACAGGACTTATTATCCAACCTATGCTTTCCCTGCTTCTCAGCTTCCAAAAAAGGCAATTTAATCACCTGATGGCACTGGGTCTCTTGAAAGAACTGAGGAGGTTACTGTTCTCAAATCTCTTTGCTTGACTACAGGCCTTTATGTGACTATTTTTGCATAGTTCCTTCTCTTCCCCAGGAGTTATTCAATTTCATGAAAAACACCTTACCTTCCAGAATACCTCCAAAGTACCACACACACAATGTTGTTCTGTACCTTAAGGGAGGTAATTTTTCTAAGTCATCTCTGAGTAAGTCACAGAAACCACAAATTAATTCAATGTACTTTCCTTCAGTTTCTCTTAATACAAACACACGGTGTGTCTACTCTCTGGTGCTAAATCTGCATTTAACAGGAAAAAAAAACAAAACAAAACAAAAACACAAAAACAAAAAACAACAAAAACCCCTGAATTAATGGAATAAAGAAAGAATTATTATGGTCCTGGCTTCAGTTTGTGGAGTCAATTAACATTTTGCTGGTAGAAGCAGACAATGGCTCTGAATTTGTTAAACTATGCATGAACTACCTTGCTTGCCTGGAAAACAGAATAAAAAAACTAGTATTTCAGCGAAGTACGGCACCTGTTTTCAAGTTGTTTATCTTTAATGATACATTTTTGGTAAACACTGCTATATTGTGAGACTTTACAGATTATTTTTAAATGCCTTCTGAAATGAAGAATAATCAGCCTTTGGGAAATTAGATATTGCACAAATTCTTCTGTGTCCTTTGCACTCAGATGTGAGGATGTTAAAATCACTCCTTTACAAGTTCAGATATGAAATGAGCCTTTTAGTTCTCACACTGAATTTTAGCAATAACCTCTGAATTCTTGTACAATATCGCAATACATATCTTAAACAGAGAAATAACCCTTAGTAATGAGAAAAAAACAATTGCTATTTGAAACTTCAGTTTTATCCTGATCACCTGTAAAGCATAGGGCTACTTGCTGCTTCCTGTAAGTGGACAGAAATCGAATATATCTTGTAAACACCAAGTTATTTGAAGCAAGACAGAATTATAATGATAGAGTTGAATAGTTGCTGTAAATCTGTAGAGTAGGTATTTTGTTAAAATCTAAATATATGAATTATAACGTATGATATGTGAAGGTACAAGTAATTTAAAAATTAAATGTTGGAGGACTTTCTATGTTTTTATGTTTGCTAGACTGATGCATGTTCTGGCAACTGAAGTTGTTACCAAAGATATTATATTATTTTCTAAGGAACATGCCACCCATGAGGAAAGCTCATAGTTTTTACGTGATTTAATCATCAGTGTACTCTTTCACAATCCAGAATGTATGAAGAAATAAGATGCTTTTTACATTTTTTTTTTACTTTGTATGCATGCACATATACATGTGTTATTAAAAAAAAAAAAAAAAAAAAAAAAAAAAAAAAAAAAAAAAAAAAAAAAAAGGTTTGAAATGAGAATGGAGACCAGGGCAGAAAATTTTCACATTTATCTGTACTTAAAGAATTTAGATCAATTCACCAGAGAGATCAAATATGCAATTATTTACTTGTACTTATTTCTATATTGTTAAAGCACATGTGTTAACACAACCTAAAGTTGTTAAATTCTGAAAGTAGCTGTTGCAATGTATAATAGAACACTGTCCTCAGGGCAAAATAGAGAGTACAACTCCATCCACCATGAGAGCTCTGATATTAATGAGATTTAAGTGCTCCCATAGGTCTTGTGTTGAGGAATAAAAACAGAAAGCTGATCAGGGAAACAATTTTAAACAAATAGACCTAATTCCTCATTTTCCACAGAAATACTTAAAGATTTTTCTGACAATTATAATGGATGAGATATAAATAAAATCCCAAGCTTTTCCTAAATTCTCGAATGTGTCCTTATTAAATACATAAAATTGTAGTTTTAAGTGAACCATTTAATGGGAAACATTAAACTTTTGTAGGATTAAGATCTGTTAATTCTTAATCCAACTGTGATATGTCAGCATACTACTGATTATTCTGGAAAGGTTGTAGATGTTTACTATACTTACTACCAGTTATTATTTAACTGTCTTTATTTCAAATTATTTCAGGCATGTCAGTCTAACCATGCTGGTATAAAATAAAGGTAGAAGTTATATCACCTTTTGAGAAAAACTTGTTAGAGAACAGATTTTTATTCAGTGAAGACTTTCATATTTGGTAGAACTCCATGGACTTTGCTGGTACATAAGCACAGACTGTATCTAAGATCTTATTTTGTTACTGAAATGAGATCTACCAGACAAATTATATACCTACTAAAGAAAGGGTAACGTCAGTATAAGCAGGTGTATTACAGAATGGTTTAGATCAGACAATCAGATTACACCTTTGGAGCCAGAAAATATAGAAACAGCATCCATGGAACAAAACCGGCAGTTTCAGGAATACTGTTTGCTATGAAAATATATCTTAAATTATGTCTGAATTATGTATCTGGGACATGTCAACCTTGAATATTCTCTGTGATAGCATGAGTCCTACATCTTTCCTTGACATAGTTTATTAAAAACTTAAATTCAGGTTAGCTTTTTCTTTAATATCAAATAAATGCTTCCCACTGTTTCCTCTAAAGATTATTTTACTTTTGTTCTTGCTGGTAAAAGAAAATAATGTATTGCCACCTTCTTAGTTTCCCTTTATGTTTTGTGTTTTGTTTTGTTTTGTTTTTTTCCTGGCAAGTTGGCCTGTCTCCTTTCCTCTGAATTAGCAGAACAATTGCCCATAACCATTCAAAAGGTGCAGATTTCCTCATGCCTTTTAATAAGATTTTTATTTTATTTTCTCAACTCCCCTCAGGTTTCCTGAGTCTTTTCTTTCCCCACTCTTTATCAGATATATATCACTGTATTTTCCACTGCTGTTTTACTCTTTACTACAATGTCTTACCACCTGTTTAATTTCCCATTCAATATACATCTCTCTGATTTTCCTTTCATTCTTTTGTGAATGAGAAGACATCTTATGCCATATAAAATGACTGTACTGATATTAATAGGCATGAAAATGAATAATTTTAATACTAATACTAATTTTAAATATGTATCTCTATAAAGAACCAGATTAATTAATCCATTTCAAGAGATATATTGAACAAACCTTCCCTTTGTATTTAATCTCTCTTTACAAAGCTAGCAGTATAATGGCCAGAACCCATAGATTAATTTTATTTAACTGGGCTTTAATTTACTTGTTATTCATGGAGGAAACACTAATAAAGAGAGAGATGGTGAGAGATTATGTGCTACGCCAGCTTTAACAAAATTGGTCACTTAATGGGGTTTCTAAGGATGTTTCTTGTAATTTCCCCTCAAAATCTTTGTTTATTAATCTCTTTGTTGATGACTTCTAAACCTTTCTGAGTCCTCTTCAGAACTAACATGAACAGCTCTAGCACTTTCTTTGAAGCACAGGAGGAAACTTGCTTACCAAAGAGCTAAGTATATTCAATGTACTTCATAAGCTAAGTTAAAGAATCCTATGGCTTAAACTAGCAATGCTGATAAAAAGTGAAATCTCATATTTTAATGATAGCTGAATTCCTTCTACTTTGCTATTTACCATCGTGTAAACAGTATAGATATTTTGGTGAGAATTAGATTTTCAGAGTAATAGCTCAATTAACATTTTTTTTTTCACTCACAGATTTCATCTCATTGAAATTAGCCTGGTCAAAACAGGAAGATAAACATTCACCTATACACTTCTAACTCTAATGAATCACCCTATAGCAACTCTCAGTTTAATCCCCTAAATAAGAGGTCTTAAACAGAACACCATGAAAGAGTTTTCATGAATCCATGAAAGCTACGATTTTTAAGAGAAAGGATGGGCCTGTTTATTATAAAGACAAATACCTCTCCGGGACTTTATATGACCTTTTAACAGAGTGGTATCTGCATATATTTTAAACTTTAACATGAAAGCCGGGAAGTGCCAGTCCTTTAGAACCCTAAAATTCCATCTGGAATATCTTCTGTTATTTACTTCATTAACAGATAAATTATTTGTGAAAGATGCATGAAAGAGTTAAAAATATACACAGAAACAAAAACAAAACTTTAATAAATTAGTCTATAGTAGAACTTTGTGCAGTGCCCATGCAGTGATGTGCACAGAGAGTTATGCCCAGGCTTAATTTGTAAAGAAGCTGCAATGGAGGAAAAGTGAGTCCAAGGAGTATGAGACATCAGAGATTCTTTTTGTTTGTTTTTTTCTTTGTTTTGGTTTGTTTGTTTTGGTTTTGAGGGTTTTGTTGTTTTGTGTGGTTGTTAGTTTGGTTTTGGTGATCTTTTATTTAGCAAGATAAATATTGTTTTACATAATGCAGATATAACATCTAAATTTAGGTATAGATTGGTGATAAAATATAGATATTATACTAAGAATTAAATTATTTTTAAGGAAACAAAGATGGAGCAATCCTTCAGAGCCTTTGAGAGAGATATTTCGCCATTTGGAGAAAATAATCTCATGATGCACTTACAGAGAAATTAAAAAAATCTATGACATTTTCAGTTAGTCTTGTCAATTCTTGAAACAATATCTTAAAGGAGTAATTTTCTGTATGGACTAAAGTAAAGAAGTAAAAAAAAACCTGCTTTATGGGGGAAGATGTATGGAAAGTAGGATTCAAAGATAACTTGAGGGATTCATAAGGCAGCAGAATTGTTGCAATGATAGTTATTACTGTGTGCCACGAATGTTTAAACTACATCTAGGAAAAAAAAAGAAACAAAAAAAAACCAAAACAGTCCTAGACCTCCATCAAAGAAATCCTTAAAAAAGTAACACTAAAAAAGCCCAAACCAAGCAAATAAACACAGAAAAAAACTGAGGATAAACCTGTTGAGCTGAACTATATATATATATATATATAAAGAAATATAAGTACATTATAGTCTCAGTTGGTTGGAATTGCAAGATTTACTAACTTATTCCAAAGATATGTACAAGATTTCTGGTCTGTGAGAGCTGTGACTCTTAAATTTTTTTGATAGATCAAACACCTTGTTAAGGACAATCCAAAGTTTCTTAGTATATACAGGTATTTTTTTTATCATCTCTAGTCTAATATGGAAATGATGTTAGTAAATATCTGTAATACTATTTGACACACTTCAATACCAGGGCAAATAAGAAGTAGCAATCTACAAAACACCCTAGAGGAGGGTAAGGGTGCATTAATTTCACATGGTTCAGTTCAGTTGTTTATTGAGTTTGGTATGACAATATTGAAAACTGAAAATATGTATTTAGAATAAGGGAATAAAATTTCATACATTGTCAAAGTGCTTAATGAATAATAACTTTGGATGAATTTGAATTCCATATTTTACTGTTTACATCTAGTTGTGTTTTTATATACCAGAAAGCTATTTTGTTCAGAGAACCTTCTTGCAGCAATATCCATTCTCTCTCTCTCTTTTTTTTTTTTCCTGAGTACCTTGTTTAATCAGGGCAGAACAGATGTTTTGCAGTATTGTAAAAAAACTTTTATTTCTGTCTAGAAAATTGAATGAGGAGACAGTGAATGTTGGCAGTGTTTCATGGGTATTTACACACTGAGATCTCTTAAATCAACATAATTATGGTAGAGCTAGATTAGACCTTGGATCAGCTTCAAGGATTTTGTGCTGAAAGTATGTTTCTTGTATTACAGAGTAATAAAAAAAGAACTATAGCTTTTCTTTTTCTGTCGTGAATATTATTGTATAACTATTGAATGCTATTGAATTGGCTGAAAGTCTCCACTGAGAAATATTGTTTCTCTGTATTCTTATCAAACAATGATGAGTGAATGAACTCAATGCACCCGATTAAAGTGTGGTGAAATATGCTGACTTTGATGTAATTCTTCATTGTGGTGTTGATACATTCTACACAGAAGTTTTTACAAGACACTAATATGAGATATTTAGCTCATGGACATCTTGTTTGTTGACAAGTTTGGTTTTTGGCAAGGGCTTTTTTCATTAGAATTAGGATTTCCCCTAAAAGTGCTTAGCAAGAATAGCAAATTCCTAGTTACTTTTGGACATTCTAGACCAAACTAAGACTTTTTAATGCATTTGTTAAGATTCAAATTTCATAGTAATTTTTTGACTTCTTCAGTTTTTAATACGTTAAAAGTTATTTTAAAATAAAGTCTGATAACTGCTTTATTATTACTGTTTCAGGTTCAGTGCATTGGCCTCTGAGGAGCTAAATCTATATCAGATAATTTAAGTATACCAAATCTAATTTCATGCAATAAACATCAAATTGGGAGTATGAAGGTATTGATTTCTTATAGACTAAAAGAGCTCACAAAATTAACTTAGGTAACAAACAGTAGATCAATTATAGTTTTAGAAGCTCTTACCTAATATCAGAACACAGGATGATGTAAATATTCGCTGGTGTACAATTAGGACCATATTATTATTTCCACTTTCATTTTCATTTATACTTTCATTTTAATATAAGCCATCAAAAAATACATGGTGGTGAATTCTCTGAACAATGAAGCTATTGAGAAGCTTAAGTCTGAAATGGTGGACAATTTATCCTCAGATCCACAAAAAGAATGACAATCAAAACAAAAGAAAACAATTCTTGAACATGGCAGATGGAAAACTGTCTAAAATATATTTTCTCTAATGTTTACACACCATGTTAAGATGCTTGTCTTCTTAAGCCTTCTGTAACAAGTAGGACTAGCAACCTAATATTTCCTTTGAGAAATCCTTGAAATTCTTCATCTGGAGAATCAAAAGTACTTCTGATCAGAAGGCTCTTAAGGAGCTGGCACCTGAGATTCCTAGGAACTTAGAGTTTTGGGTTCTCATAAATTGACTTCTCAGTAATCTTTGGATGTTTCAAATCTCCCAAGTACTGATCAAGTGATCTGTTTGGTAGTTTAAGGAGTGAGAAGGCCAAATCAAAGGCAGTGGGAATCAACTCTGAACTGCACACCTGTATTTAAACACCTGAAATGCCAATATCTAAATGAGCAACTAACCACACTTCCAGTGTTGACAATGGAGTTGAAGTAGTCACATATAACCCAGAGGTGGGAACTTATGGTAAACACTTTAAAGTGATTAGCTGAATGCGGTCTCTAACATCAAAATGTAGACTCTCCAGAGCTGGAAGGGACCCAGAAGCATCATCACAGTCCAACTGGCCCTGCTTAGGACAGCCACAAGAGTAACACCATGTGCCTGAGACCATTGTCCAAATACTTCACAGCCTCTGACAGACTTGGTGGTATTTCCCTGGAAAGTCCATTCCAGAGCCCAGCCATGAGCTTAACCATGTGCCCAACCTTTTTAGAACCTTTTTCTAATATCCAGCCTAAAACTCTCACAACACAGCTTCATGGCATGGTCTCAGGTACTATCACTGAGAAGATCATTATCACCACTGAGAAGAGATCAGTGTCTGTCCCTCCTCTTCCCTTCAAGAGGTAGGCTGCTATGAGATCTCCCCTCAGTCCTCTCTTCTCCAGGCTGAACAAACCATGTGATCAGAGGCTTTTTTCTTGCGGCTTAGGAAATGAGTTTGTATTTTACATCTCCATTTACTGGAATTTTCATTCCACTCTATTTCTGTTCATATTTAGCTAAAAATCAATTTATTCCTACAGAATTCCTTTTTTTCTTAATGAAGTACATTTCTGTCAGGGAACTTCAAACTTTAAACAGTTTACTGAGAGTAAATCCAATTTTTTTTTTACCTTCATTGGTTATTAAATACTTCAAATATGATATGAAAAAGAGAAAAGAGTAATCCCTACTTACTTCTTCTTGACCATCGAATAGTATGTGGTTTTCATACTATTTTTTATCACATTTTTTCTCTCTTTATCAAAGAAAAACAATTATATTATTTTGTGCCTTTTGTACAAGAAAATATTGTCCATTCCCATTTGCGGATCCCTTAATTGGTTCTCCATAATTTTTTTTTTTCTTTTTAAACTTTTTGGCAGGTTGCTTCAGATTAAGATTTCAAGGTCCAAATATTAGTTTGGCTTTAGAGATTGCTATTTTGCTTTTCCAGTTTCAACTTTAAAACATTCTTCACTGTTCTGTCCACAGATGAACTTTGACCACAATCATTAAATGAGCTATCTGCAGTGTCTCTTTCTTAAGTGGATACAATAGATAAAGGACATGATAACATGCATGAATACTGAAGTTTTGCTTTTACAACTATAGCTTGCATACATTTTAATTGAGGAAATGCCAGACCTGCAGAAGTTCCTCTGATCACCTGTGAATAATTAATTTGTATTTAAAATATATACGTCTTTCTGAGAAATACAATTAATTTTCAAATATTTACAACTGGCAATAAAATTTAATGTTAAATACCTTCTTCTGTAGTGTTTTGAGTTTAAACTTAATTCTTAGCCTATCTTTTCTATATTCCCTTGAAACATAAGCAGTATATCACTAGTTACTTATGGAACAACTGATGAGTAATGTGGTGCATATTAGAATTAAATGGTTAAAGCAGACTTCATAACAGCACAACTACTTCACAAGTATTAAAGTTATTGTCCTTTCCAACAAACATAATGGTGTCAAAACTACAAGAACACCAGAAACTGAAAAATTCTGGAAAAGGGATATGTATTTAAGAACATAAAAATTCCTGCATAGAATTTTTAAAATGTCTTTTTTATATGACGGAAACACAACTTGCAAGCAAAGGAACAGTTAATGGGAAGCAAAGCTTAACGTGACACATGAAGCTGCTGTCAATAACTACACAGTTAAAGACACCTAATGAAACTGTCAGCTGATTTTCCAGACATCTGAGGAGCCTGTATAATAGAACAGATGAAGACAAAAAAGTAGGAGCAGAGATTTGTGATAATAAATAAAAGTTTAGGTTAAGTGGCTAGTTCAGAAAAAGTATAGGACAAAAGGCTTTCAGAAAGCTGGGAAGCAGGAAAACATTAATCATGTATAGAGAGAGAGACATGAGAAAAGAAGAGTTACTACAGTCAAAGAAACAGAAAGCCCATATGAAAAATCAAACTGGCAGAAAAATAACTAATATTGGCAGAATGAAGGGAGAGAACTAGAGATGAGCAATAAGAAAAGATTCATTTAAGTTTGGAAGATGTGAAAATTTGAATGAGATTAAAAAAAAAGAAAGTAGGAAATAGCAACAGAGTATATTAGAGATAGATCTGCAGGCACACTTGGAAAGCTAGGAAAGCTGTTTAATCAAAACTGGATCTGAGTCAAGAAAATTTATTTAATGTGATTTTAGCTGTCTGTGAAAATGATAGCATAATTCTATCTATGGATATATATACGGCTAAATTAGAATAAGGAATGTAAGTATTACATACAAAGCTGACAAAAATATCATAGGAGTAGGTCAGAAATATCAAAAGGAGATAGGATATGGAAAAGAAATACATCCACAACCAAAATGAGGCAAACAGAAATAACCTAAAGCCAACTGAAAGACTTTTCCCCAATCAGAAAGAACGTAGATCAAGAGAAAGCACTTGCTATTAAATTATAGAGGGAAATCTAGAATTCAAAGTGCTATTCAACAGCTATTAGCCTCTATAGTCTTTTTTTTTTGTGTGTGCTGCATCCCATCTCCTACCAGGTACAAATTTCAGTCACCTCACATCTTTACTGGGTTCATGCTTTGGGTTGGTTAGTGAAGCACACAGGAGAATTGAAGAGGAAAAGGGGGAATAATTAATGTGTGTATTTTTTCAGTCTTACGCAATTTATATTCATTCACACACACAAGCAAAACACCCCAGTGTAATAATCATATTGCAAATGTAAATTCAAAAATTCTAAAGTTTAGGAAAAGCCAAGGAAAGATTTTCTTTAAAACCCTAACAAATTACCTCTCTTATACTCATGCATTTCCATTTTGGTTTGGTGTTCCTCTTTTTCTTTTTTTATTTTTGGAAAAAAAATGGCTAACAGAGGTGGAATTCAGAAGAGTTCTAAAGGAAAAATAATTACATGAAGTAGTGATGAACTAACAATTATTGTGACAGTGGGGTGTTTACATAGTAGTGTAATGGATAAAGTTGGCATTAAAGTGGTGGAAAAAAACCAAGGTAAAACATATGTGCACACACATACATATATTTATAAATGTGCTTTGTAAGCTCAAAACTGTTTGAACGATTTTTGAATTTATGAAGCTACTTGATTTGGTAAACTCCCCTGAAACACTTACTCAAATACTGTAAATATTTACCATGGCAAGATATATTATTGCATAGTATAAACAATTTTGTAGCTGGTTCAATGTAAACTAAAGGCCTGGCTTTGTGTTAGGGAACCGTATTTCATTAGTAACTTGTCCTTTATTCATAAAATAAGTGACATGAAATTAGACTGTAGTACTGTTATATGTGGCTGAGCTATTAGAAACAGCAAAACAGAGTGTGGCTTGCAAAAGCTAAGGACAGTATGGATTCCAATTTTAAAAGATACCAGGGTAGGAAATTTTCCCAAAGAAGAAAATTATAGGCTGGGGGTTTTTTATTATTATTATTATTTATTTTATTCCCTTGTATTTGAATTTCCAAGTAGAATTTGAGAGTTAAACTTTGGTCACAAGATGGTCAAACATGTTTTGTGTTATTGTACATTTAATGTGAATTACCATATTTCAAAAAAGTAAAGTAGAGGAAGCTTCAGTTCAGGCTGCATGTGTTTACTAGGAGTCTTGGGGTTTATTCATGAGATTAACCTGTGTTGAAGTCTGTAGGGGCATAGATCAGTCATATATTTGGTGTAGTTTTTATAGTTAAATAAAGTCAGATGGTGTATTTGTCCTCATGTTGCTAAGGACACACAACCTTAAAATACAAAGCAGAATGATCAGATTAATTAGATGGTATGTCAATGCTTTACTTTCAGTGGATCTCACTGAAGAAATACTATCACGGATTCAATACTTTCCTCTAGTGTTTTTTCATCCTTGTTAAATTATTTCAAAGGACTTCACTAGCCAACAGTACATGAAGAAAAATAATAGAAAAAGCCACTAGTATTTCAATTCAAGTTTAAAATTCTTTAAAAATTGCAGCTTACTCTCATAATCCCATCTAACTGCTGTTTCATACTGTAGTTTCAGCTGCTAAGAGATTCTTAACTAATATGCCTTATTTAAACCTTTTATTTCCTTTTTTAAATCTTTAGCTAAAACAAAATTGACTTGCTTGAAAAAGTGGAAGGATGCTTTTCATAAATTCATCATGTTAAGGGTTTTATGACCCTCTGCTTGCCATGTTTGAAAGAAAAAGTTAGTCTGTCTCTGCTTAATGCTTATACATGTTTATAGCACAAAACTGGAAATCTTCATATTGGAAAATTAGGATTAATCTTATATGCGCATTTCATTTAGTTAATGCAATTTAGTCCTGTGGAGAAAACTGGCTGAAAATAAATCTTTACCCTTTTGGAATAAATAACCTACGTCAGTAGAAGGTAACATCTGGGATTAGTTAATATCTGTATTCCAGTTTTGTGTCTGATATGGAAAAATATTTTAGGTGTTTTGCGACCTGTGTGGCTAATAGTAATCGGTTTCCTTTTCTGCAGTTATTTTTCCAGGTTCTCTTTCTATTCTCGGTTGGAATGCGTTTTGGGCAATCTATTTGGAGAACAGATTCTGAAAAAGGTCTTTCAAATGGCCAGTTCTATAGTTGCTGACATAAAAGCCCTTCTATTGTCTTCTTGATAGCTGTGTGATTACTTTTGGTCTTAATTTTTTTTCAGTAATGCCAAGGACACAATACAAGGCATAAGATGTTTTATTACGGGTCTCCCTGAATATTCTCCTTAAACTGAGCTCCCCAAAGAAAACCTAAAGGATCCTTCTGAACTGAGAAAAACAAGTCTTATCAGAAACATAACTAGAATAATGAATATATGTTGAAACAGGGGACACCCAAATTGATCAGATAAAACAGAATAGAGACAAAAGGAACTTAAAAGAAATTAATCTCCCCGTACATTCTGTCCTTCCATATTGGGAGCTGCATTAACATTGATTTTTTTTGTCAACTCAGTAACCCCCTGCAATTCCTACAGACTCTGCTGCCATAAACATTGGTTGTGCTGTAACCAGTCTGTTCTTCAATATACTTGTTTCAGGTCTTCCTACCCTTCATAAAACCTGGAAAATGCTGAGCTTTCTCGTTCACTGCCAAAAGCAGACGCAATCCCATGTTCTCTCCAGCATTCCCACAACCGTCAGTCATCAGGTTTTTAAGAGATAATAGCATAGAATGGGAGCAAACAGATCGAGCACATTATATTCATTACAAAGGCTAAGACTTGCTTCTTTGCACTAAAAAATACTGAATAGAGTCATTTATGTCATCACTCTTGGCAGGTCAAAGGAAAACAATGAAGAAATGAAACCTAAGATAAAAAATGCTAGTGTTGGCATTACAGAAAATGCAGAAGTTTAATTGAAAAAGACCTCTGTAGAGGTCTAAGGACTAAGTTCAGAATTACATCAAGATCAAGGCCTTGAAGGTCCTCAACCATTAATATTTTCTAAGAATATAATTTTTATCATCACTCTGGACCTAACTACTCTCATTACAAATTTTTCTTACCCTTATAGGTAATTGGAATTTCTTCAATGTCCGTTGTTTCTCCTCCCTTTGTGTGTACCTATGAGAAAAGTCTTGCTCCATATATCTTTTAATATTTCTGGAAGTAAAAAATAATTTCCATTCCTGTGGCTTCTCCAGTCTAAACAAACTCACCTCCTTCACCCTCTCCTGGTACATCTGGTGTCCCAGGCTCTCTAAGTCACCTGTTACTTTCTAACTTTTTGGCATTGCTCTGGCTTGAGGATCCAAAATCTGGTCATACATGGCTACTGGAGCATCCCTGAAATGAAAATCACAGCCTGCTCTTGCTGGGACTACCTTTGATCTTTGCAGGCAGACTTCTACAATATACAGCTTGCATTTCAAATTTGCCAGCCACCAGAGCTAGAAAACTTTCCCCTGCAGCTAAAACTAAGCTCCTCTGCATATGTAGCTCCCTTGCAATCATATTACCTGGCCTACTTCAATTTAGAATTTATTCCCCCTACTCTGGGTAAACATGAAATAAGTGACAAGAATATGACCACTTAAATTCACTAGAAAACATGTGTGAACAGCTTGCATGAGTGAAAAGGCATAACATCTGCCTATCTCTGATACAGAAGCATGAACGCTTAGCAGAACAGAGCTACCATTTTTGAGAAATTTCTTAAATGCTTTATGCATTCTAGATGTGCAAGCACATTTTAGTGCCTGATCCTTTGGATCAAAGCTTCTCACTGATTTTTTTTTTTTTTTTTTTTTTTTTTTTTTTTTTTTTTTTTTTTTTTTCCCAATGACTTAGATGGGTTAAGAAGGCAAACATTATTTATTGGGTTCCTAACCACAGATGAAATTTATCAATTTCTTTAGGAAAGGAAATCTAGTAACAGGTAGTCAGTGCAAAGTGACCAGTGGTATTGATGACCTCAGGGTGGTGGTGATTTAACTAAATCAAGGGTACAGTGTTTCCTTGTAGAAATTTTTAAATAACCCCATGCACATGGCACATTCATGTTACAGATAAAACTACAGAAGGTTTGTGTATATTACAACACTTTAATAGTATTTTGCTGTTTTGTTCTGTATCTTTAGATTCTGTTATGGTAGGAAATAATATTAAATAACTATTGGAGTCAAAGATAGATTTTTTCCTGTCCAAAAAAAGTATAAACATAAAGATTTCCCTTTTTAACATTTATTTATGAAGTGTTCAAAAGCCACAAAGGTACACTTGTTCTCTTAGAAATTATGACCTTTTTTTTGGAAATACACAAATTTTGCAGTTAGTACTGCATTTTTTTTGTTTCTTTGTCTGTTTTTCAGTGTGTTTTATGTGGAAATAGCCTTCCTAAAATTTAGAAAATATTTCTATATCCACTATAACATAAAACAGGAAAGTAAATTGAGCTGTAAGTAGACTAACACTGCAAAATATAAGAAGTATACTTTGATTACTGCTTTAAAGTGCTGTAAACTTGGATTTTGTATCATTTGGAAGTTAAAGCAAATTAAAATCAGTCTAATAGTACTGACAGCTAAACATACAAGTTTTTCTTTCTGTTTTGTGTCATGATCATAGTGCTAAAGGGAGAATTCCCTACAACTAAAAAGATTACATTCAGTGGTTTGTGAGCACATGAGCAGTGATGAGAACAACCTGCATGTCAGATGTGGCTGAATTGACAAAAGCACAGTGTTCTGCGCACAGTTAGCAACCAGATTTTTCATGTCATGCTGGAAATGAGCAATTCGAGCAAGATAACTATTAAGGTACTTTGGCATGATTACAGGTGACAGATGTCTTCTCTTCCAGGAAACAGATATTTCTCAAAAAAAGTGGCATTTTTCTCCAAAAAAGAGGAAAGTGCAGGGAAGTTTGGATTAGGCTTAAGCACTTGGATTGCTATAAAGCTCATTTTCAGTTATATTCTTATTGCTACTAGATTGACTTGCAATCTAAGCTGAATAAAATAAGGAATGGGAAGGTAGGAAACTTTTTTTCTCACATTGCATAACTAAACAGGTTTCTTTTTTAATAAAAGCAGCTACAAGTTATTACTTGAATTTGTATTTTCATATATATATGAAAGTTCTAAGTTATAACTTTGAATTTTAAGCTGCAGCTGAAAGATCTTCCAAAATAAACAAGATTACAAATCAATGAACAAAAGAGCCATATATTTTGCAAGTCCATAAATTCATCTAATATATATATATTTAGAATTTAGATTGAAATCTACACAGGTTTACATTCTTCTGATCTTTTTTGTGATACATTTTTATGGGCAACCTGCCTGTGCGGTAGAACAACTCCTTGGCTAGGTCAGCTACTTCTGTATAGGAGAGGAGTGGGTTGTTTTCATTACATTTCTACTAATATATAAAACTGTATGCTCATGGGCATAAGAAGGGAAAAAGTGACAGTGAAAAATATAACTTACACCATTGAGAAGAAAAATATTATCTTTTTTTATTATTTTACATACAGAAGTATGATAGTCAGAATTTCCAGTTATTTTTAAAATTTGAAAAACTGTTTGTGTTCTGGCTTGTGAGAATATATAAAAAAAGAAGTTCCTCCCCTATTTTAATTTATCATCCTTTGCTGTTGTATATTAGCATTGATTAATAATACTTACTAAATTGTAACATTTCAAATGAGAGAAAAGCTAGAGCAAAAAAATCTCCTTCATAAAATACCTAGTGTTTGGAAATTTAAAAAAAAAAAATCACTCCTACAATGAGGCAACAGCAGTTTTTATGAAATTAAAATGAAGATGTATTTGAATCAGTGAATTGTTGGTTTTCTTTCCACAGTACTGAGTCAAACTATTTGCAGTCCCTGACAACATTAAAAATAGAAATTTAGCTTTTTCAACTGTAATAAGTATGCCAAAATCTGTGGCAATAGCTTTTATCCTTGTTCTAAGGAAAACAAGCTTCTGTTCTTGTCAGGGCTATTAACACGATCTAGGAAGCTAAGATTAGTCCTTTCTGTTTGTGCTGAAGAACCCAAATGCCACCCCACTCTCAGACATATTGAAAATGCAGCAATATCTTCTCGAGGTTATGCTGTTCTCCAGCCATAATTTCCAAGTTTTGTTTTGCTGTGTGTGTTTTTTTTTTCCCCTCCAATTAGCTGCTGTATTATGCCTTAAGCATCTGTTTTGCTTTCTCAGTGGCATAAGGTCACCAGACAGCCCAAGGGACCTACCTTGTAGTACCCACACTTAGTAATTAAACCCTCAGTGCAGCATGATTTCTGCGGCAGTAATAATGTCATAGGGATGTGTTTCTTCCCATCTGCAGAACAACACATTACAACATATGTTAGTGTTTTATATATGCACATCTATCCATGCAATTTTATATATAGGTAGGTATATGAGAAAGACAAAGAAAGATAGAGATTATATAGGTCTGCAGCTATGTCTGCATACATACGTGTATCTCCACATGTATAGTATATCAGCTTATTAGTATATGCAGCCTTGTATTCTGCACAAATCTGATAACTACACTGTTCCATCTTACATATATAGATAGGGATTTTTTCAAAGTTGTGATGCTCCCCAAGATTATTCTTGCACTGGGACCAAAACGTATAAAAATATCTTCCAGAAAACAGTCATCTTCTCTAGATTTTATGAAAACAAACATAAACCTAGATACTTAAATGGCTTGATTTTTCAGCTGGAGAATGGTCACAAGTTTATTGCCTAGTATGTTTTAGTATTAATCTAGAGATAATCCTGAATAAATCCAGAAACAATGGACTTGTGTAACAGTATCGTGCAATGAAAAATATGTGGTAAGTAATATGCATTTTTCAGATGAATGCAAACTTAGTTGATGAGTAAAGGAGCAATAATGAAGGCCTTTGTCAGATTTTATGACATGGTGGAAATTGTGGTTTTCACCATCTGTTAACTGTCTGTTAATTTTGTCACTGTATTTAACACAGTTGCTTCAGTGCAGCAATGAAAATAAAGAGAAAGGTACGTTTTTCTAAGCATTATCAGCTGAAACTTCAATGTTTAAACAAAATATGAAGATTTTGAGAGATAGTACACTTTTACACTTTACACTTAGTGTAAAATAACTGCTTATAGGGCATGTCTTTTTAATGACTTTTGAAAACTGTAAATGCTTGCTGGTTGCTTCCTACAACATCTGTGAAATGTTCACTTACTGTTACACTAATATTGTGATGATAATATTCTTGTCATTGTCTAGACAGAAAAATTGATTTTTCCAGAACGGACTGAAAAGTATGATTTATTTTAAATTCCAAGACAGTAAGGTATGAAATTGAAAATAACCTATAAAAATTTTATCCTGATTTTTCATGTAAGCCACGTGTACATGTACTGAAACGTGTGCTGAAAGACCACAATAAGCAGCTTACTATTGTCCACGCAGAATAAATCTAACATTCTTGGCCTTTCCTCATAGTAGAGGTGCTCCCCCCCTTGGATGACTTTTGTGGCCCTCTCTGGAACCACTCCAACAGGTCCACACCTTCCTTGTGCTCAGGGTTCCAGAGCTGGATGGAGTACTCCAGGTAATGTGTCATGAGACTGGGGTAGAGGGGCAGAATCCCCTCCCTCACCCTGCTGGCCAGTCTGCTCTGGATGCAGCCCAGGACACTTTTGGCATTCTGGGCTGAGTGCCCATGGTTGGGTCATGTCCAGCCCCTCACCCACCAGCACCCCCAAGTCCTTGTCATCACAGCTGTCCTGGATCTGTTCTGCCAGTATTGATATCGCGGATTGCCATGACCCAAGTGCAGCCCCATTCACTTGTCCTTGTTGTACCTCATGTGGTTCACAGAGGACAATTTCTCAAGCTTCTTGTCCTTCTGGATGAGATTCTTCAGGTGTGTCAATCACATCACTCAGCTTGCTGCCATCTGCAAATTTGATGAGGGTGCACTCAATTTCACTGGCTATGTCACTGATAAAGGTATTAAATATTATTGGACCCCATATGGACCTCATATGACACCACTGGTCAATGATCTTCACAGCAAAATTGAGCCATTGACCACTAACCCCTGGATGTGACTATGAAACCAATTTCTTATCCATCTAACAGTCCATCCATGAAATCCATCTCCCTGCAGCTCATGGAGAAAGATGCTGTGAGGGACCATGACAAAGGCTTTACAGAAGCCCAGATAGATGGCATCCATAGCCCTTTCTTTGCCCACTGATGGAATCATTCTATCATAGGAGACAACACGTTGACAAAGCAGGACTTGCCCTTGATTAAACCATTCTGGCTGTTTTGGATCACCTCTCTGTCCTCCATCAACCTTAGCTACTAACGTATTAGAATTAATGTTTACAAAGCCAAATATAATGCTCTTAAAGAGACTATTTTCAACCTAGGATATGTTTATATGAACTCCAAAGTCTTTCACTTCAAAGGCTAAATGACTTCTTTGTAAATGGAATTTTAAGGCAGAAAAATCATTTCATTATCTGGCTATTACATCAACACATCAGGATTCCTTCTGAATGCAGCCTGTTGATATTCCCCTGTCTTCTTTCCAGCTGGCAGTTTCTGGCACTCCACTGAATTTTACAGATCAGAGTAGCCACAACAGTAGAGTCCATTCATAATCTTACACTTTGGAAGACTTTCATATAATGTAGGCCTAAATGCCATACGTACAAACAAATTCTCTCAGAGAAGGGTTCCAATAATATTTTTGGCTATTCTTTAAGGGGATTTTAAAATGTCACATATTTTGCAATACATATCACATTCTTTTTTTTTTTCCCTGTTTACAGTATATAAATCCAAACATACATTCCATTTAATTTTTTTTTAAGAAGTAGCATTAGGCATAGATGTGGGGATGTAAAGCTGTCATGTCTGATACTATCTATATTTATGAGGTTGCTTAACTTCTTACCATTTTTGCTCCTTGCTTTCATTTGTTAAGTAAAAAAACCCAAAACTCCAAAACAACAGCAACAAAAAAATGCCAAGCATACTCTGCTCACTTCCAAACTTCACTGTGTGGAATTTGGCTTGTGGCTGTTCAAGTTCTGTCTGAGCCAGGATACATGTTCTGCTTTGTGGTGACACTTGGCAAAACATATAAAATGAAAGCCTGACCTGGCCATGTTCTTCTTTCACTAACAGACTCCCAGAGGCAGGGCATCTCTGAGAAGTAACTTCCTTTTAAGATAGGCTTCTCATTTGATCTGGGTGCCAAGGTTAAGTTCTTGATGAAGATTCATCCAAACAACTCTCTTAACTGTCTCCCCTGAAGGCTGTCTACTGCCGTGTCACTTGGTAAGTGGAAGAGTTGACAAACTCTGCTTTTAGAAAAGGAAGAATGTCATTAATGTTAATGGAAAGAAAAGGATGAGTTGTCGTAAGTGCTGCTTGATGCTTTGTTTTGTTGTTTTTTTCAATTATTGAAGCAATATTTTAACAAATACATCTTGCTTGTAATGGGTATATTTTTACAGCCAATCCAATATCTCCTGATAAGATCTGTAGTTTTGAACAAAATCTGTACACTTGCTGAGAGTACACTCTGACCCATGATCCGGTTGATCATCTCTTTGGGCCCAGTCATCTAACTAAATTTCAGTCCACCTCTGTTCATCCATCCCATACATCAACAGCTTGTCTATGAAGATCTTGTGGGAGTTTAAAAGGATTTACTGAACTCCAGGCACACAAAGTCCACTGTTCTCTCTTCTATCCAGCCAGTCATTTCATCATAGAAGTTTATCAAGTTGCTTAAGCATGCTTCTCCTTGATGAAGCCATGCAGATAGATCATATTATCCATGTCCCAGGAAATGGTTTCCAAAATGAGCTGCTCTTTCACCTTTTCATGATCTGTATAAGCTGCTTCTCATCCTCTCTTCCTGTTCTGTCAAGCAAGGCTGAAAATTCTTCCCTGTTACGTTAATACAAAATGACAGTAAGAAATGTTTTAAAAAGTCAGTTCTGAGTTATTCACAGAACTCTAGAAGGCACAGTATGTTAAGGAAAAGACGGCATGCAACGCAAAATTGTGTAGACATATTCGAGAATAAGTTCTAAGTAAGGCAGTATAGGAACTTTGGGATGTGTACTTTTATCAATTTGGTAGTTTGAGTTAATTATCCCTAAAACAGGTGATAGACTTTCATGACCTTCTGCTTCTGCAATTACAGAGGCAAGAACAAAAGCTTCTATCATTACTCAGGTGACAAAAACAAGACTAGGGAAAACATGGACCCATTGCTTAACAAGACAGAAAACTTGATTATACAGACTGAGAAGACTTACACTAATGTACTAATGAAACAGGGATGAAAAGGATCTTTTTGAGCTCTTCTACACCAGATACTGACTCTATCTATTGATTCCTTTTGGACAGTCAGAGAGGAGCCTTTCCTGCTTGCCCCATCTGGGCAAAATGCCCTGCAAACTGTTGTGCCATATGCCCTCACTGTTGTGTCACACCCTTCCTGGCCTGCCACACCCTCTCTGACATGCCATGATCCTGTTTGCTCAGACTTCTCCAAACTCTGCTTCTGGTTGGCTATGACACTTCTGGGTACTGGTGGAGTTCAGGGATGCTGCTTGGGTGTCCCTGAGCTTGGACCTCCCTGTGTGGCTCGATCCGATTTTCTCTCCTGAACCTTCCCCAGTCACTACTGCTGCCTCTGTAGTTTACTGATTTACACAGCATTGTGACTAAGTTATTTGAAATATGATAAATAATATACAAATAAAAGCAGGTTTGTAAGAAAACACAATAAAAAACAAACAATAAAATCCACAGCAATGAACCAGAACATAATTTTTTGGGGGGGGTAAAAAGTGCTCTTAAAACGTGTCAAGCAGATGGAGATGTATCTCTGCTCTCATTTATCAATGTCATGTGTTGTAGTTAAGATTTATGCTTCATTCTGTTGCTAATGAGCATTTGAGGAAAAATACAACTCAAACACAGCAATACCCTGGCTTTTGTGGTTTGCAAAAAGAGTTGCTAAGGATGAAAAAAAAAAAACAAACAAAAAAAAGATTATCAACAAGAAGACCAAGGATTTCAAAACATTTTCTCTTCATACAAAACTATACTTTGACACATGGTACAAATGTAGAAGAAAGTACATGCAGCATTTCTGCAAAAGGATTCACAGCTCTGAGTTTCTGTGTCTTACTAAACAAAACTTTAACTGACATCTATAGAGAGATAATGCTTTGGTTTGCCTCTGCCTAATGTGTGTTTTATTTTCCCTCTAAAAGTCTGTGATGTGTTAAATACAGGTAATTAGAGAAGGGAACCAGCTCAAGAAAAAAAATCTGTAAGAATAAAATAAATATACCATTTGAAGTCCTAACAACATTCTGGAGTTAGGGTAAAATTGTGTATGTAATATATATTAACCTTCATATATTGTATAGATTAGGAACACAGGAATATATTTTCTCCCTTAAATCTCCCAGTGCTGTGCCCATGTAGTGTTGTAACAAAAATGCAGCTGCATATAATAACAGCAAGAAGCAAACCACATAATAAAAAAAATTCTGCATGCAATCATACATTACAAAATAATCATTTAAAGACAAGTGCTCCTAGCTGAACTACTGTTGCAATGAAAACAGTCTTGACTTGGGGGATTTATTCTTAATAAAATTTAAGTCCAATTAGCAATGACTTTAATCATTGATTTCAGTACTGGGTAGGGGAGAAAAACGTCATGCTACAACAAAATAAGTACCTAATTAAATTTCCTATTCCTTTTCAGCATTCAACTTCAGACAAACACCTATTCTCATTCATTGCCTCAGCTTTCCTTGCTTTAACTCTAGGTAACCCTCATTCTGTCACATTTTCTCCAATGAGGTGAAGGGCAGCATTGGTATTGGGATGTGGGGTGCTTTAATGTTTTCTTACTGCTGCTTTTTTCCTCATCAGTGTCCCTGCCTTGGCATGTGCTGCCCATGGGCATCAGTCCCTCAGAGGTCACCCTGGCTCAGCATTTGCCAGCTGAGGACGTAGGCTTTCAGGAGTCTCCCTCCTTTGGCATGCATCCTTTCCAGAGTGCTTCTCCAGCTTGCTAGTATTATCAACAGCAAAATTTCCTGCTATCTAAGGAAACAGACTGTAAGTGCAAGTAGCATGGAACAGAAGGAGCAGATCTAAAATCCAAAACATTTGCTGTTGGGCATCTGATGTTTACTTTACCTTAGACAATCTCTAGCCTTGCCCCATTGACTGAGTGCCCTTTTGCAGCTGGAGTGCATCAGGTGTCCGTCTGACTTTATCTCCCATTTCAGCAGTGTCTGGAAATATAACAGTTTGTGCACATGATTATGTGAAACAAAAAATGGTAACTGGACACAAATATGAGATTTTTTTAAGAAAGTCCCCCTGATCTGAAAAAAAATTCTTGTGTGGATTGTATCCAAGAAGTCCCAAAAGAAAATCAATTGCACATAAGTCACATATGACAATAACATTTTTTACTACTTAAAACATGTGCATTGCAGAAAGTCTGAGAACAATCTTCTTTTATATCACCATGATATATATATATATTTTTTTTTTTTCAAATATATTGTTTTGAAGGAGTCTGACTGACTTTTCCTTGTAAGTATACATCCTTCAGTACACAGTGAAATGTTGTGTTTGGGAAAAGCACATGAAAAACTACAGTAAGATGAACACATTTGGCCCAAAATGTCCTATACAGAGTTCCACAAATTAAATTCATCAACAGTAATCCCATTGAATTATAAACAAAGGCCAGCTCCTAATGTAGTGTCAGCTGCACAGAAGGTTGGATTGTTTGGACTGACAAAAAGAAAGAAAAGAGAAAAAGTGAAAGGGTTCCTCAAAATGAAGTTCTCAGTATTACTTATTTACTTTGTCAAAGAACTGAGGCTACTTTCACAAAATGTACATTAAAATACATAATTTAAAGCACGTATGCCATGAAATAGCAATCCTGTCTAAAATAGGCTGTCATGATCAAACCCAGAGCTGGTGTAAAGCTACACGCAACAGCTGATTGAAATGCCTTTAATGCTCTGCAAATGTCATGCTTTTTCTAAAATCTGTTAGTGGAAACGTAAATAATATGGCCTCATGTATAAGGCTGGTTTAGATTGGTATGATTCATATTTTCGCATTGTCTCATTGTGGTTACTCAGCAGTAGCCAAAAAAAAAGTCAGTGTCCTTCAAGAAGGGGTATCCAGGACCTGAAAGGTGGTTCAGTGTCAGCTAAAATTTACTGCTTATTTATCTAATAGTTTCTTCTGGTATTATTCATTATTGCTGTTTGCTGATGCTGACAAAATACCTCATAGCTATACAACTTTTTCCTTTTTTTTTTTTTTTTTCCTACACAGGGAGAAAAGAAGGTGTCAAGAGAAAATGATGTGTTGATAAATACATTTTTGTGACAAATCAAAATGTTGATGGCCATGTTGACTGATTTGCAAACTGTCACACTTTATTTGCTACACATCAGTAATGTCAAGAAACATTTATTATAGAAGATACTGGTTTTGAAACAACCTTTAAAGGTCTTATTTTAAATATGCATTGTGTACAATGAGCATCTAATGAAAATGATTTCCAAAATTTTAAAATATTTTCTGTTCTATTATGATGAATCATCTATCATTTTGTGAAAAAATGCTTATATTTTTTCAGTCTTACAATTAAATAGAATTTATTATTTTTAAAGAATAAAGAATTCAAGGAGCTTTATGGATTTGACAAAAAAAAATCTATATTGAAATGGTTTGTGCTTTATGACTAAATGCAAAAATAATTACAGACATTTCACATCAATCCCACCTCTTAATGCCTTTTAGTTGTGAATTGGAAGGTGTCCTCTAGCTATTATTACTTATATAATTAGTCTTATTTCCCAAATATCAAGAAAAGGAACAAAGTTCATGACTTAAGAGAGACAAGCTAAGCCCATGTCCAATTTAAGACCATATTTTAATGATAAGGCGGGGGGGGGGGGGGG
>VZUI01002817.1:0-7500 GCA_013401135.1 Cettia cetti
ATCCCTCTGGGATGACCAATTGATTGAAAAGTTTACCTTTGTGTTACCAATCAAATTGGCCTCTGACATTCTGTATAAAGAGGAGGTCATCCCACAATAAAGGGAGAACCCACTGACCACTTTCTAAAGGAGCCTGTGTCTCTTCTGTTCGTGTCCCTTGCGACAGACCCTCTCCTTTTATTATTTAACAGGTAAACAAAACCCCAAAACCAACACTTCA
The DNA here is from genome assembly GCA_013401135.1 of Cettia cetti. Taxonomy (NCBI): domain Eukaryota; kingdom Metazoa; phylum Chordata; class Aves; order Passeriformes; family Sylviidae; genus Cettia; species Cettia cetti. Next base: position 221 of record VZUI01002817.1, read on the forward strand.
CCCGAATTTGGTCCTTTATAGCAGTCATCACCTCTTCTAGCTGGTAGCAGCTTATCTCTTGCAACTGCTTCCTTGGCATATTCCCAGCTCCCCTGTGCATGGGAGGGCCAGCAACCCATGTGTGTGCAGGAATTCCTGTGTTCCTGGAATTCCTCTGCATTGTGATGGTGAACCTGCCACTACCTTTCAGAAAAGGGGTTCAGTGCCTCCTGGAAAGAGGATGAAACTTCATGGTTGTTTCCTTTGTTACATTTAGTTCATCTTTTAAATCACTATGTCACTTGTATGACAAAGATACAGGGACCCTGGCCCTTGGATTTAAGAGCAGTCTTGCCATGATTTCTCTGAGATCTGTAAACTTTTCTGCTCTTTCATTCCTTGCTTCTCTTCCTTACATACTGGAAAACTGCCTTTGTATTAGGAGATTTCTCTCTAGATCTTTAGAAGTTTTCTCAGATACTTATAAAATTTTGCAAATGTTTCTTAAAGTACTTTGTTTTATGTGTGTTTCATCTTACCTGATACTGGCAAGGCAGAAACAGAAATGGGAATTGTTGTGATTGCCTTTGTTCACTCACAAGTACTTTCCAGTTTTTATATTATTGCTCCATCTTTCAGCATCCAAATTCAACCCTGAACCAAAAGAACGGATGTAGACAAAAGTAACTCTGAATGTTGGATGAAGAGACTTCCTTACACAGTTTCAATTTTCTCTACAAGCTGTCACCGTGGCTTCTTTTCTTTAAATGTCTTGTAACTGAAAGATAAAGATTTTGCTCTTTTGCAAAATAGCTTTTTTATGATTTTGATATTGGTGTCAAATCTAGGTAGTTCGAACTCCTTTCTATTGCTTTGTATGGTGTATATACCTGTTAAGAATTTAGTGCAACTATAAACATCTCCAGAACTCCCCGTAGCAGGGATTAACTGTGAATTATGGACTTGTTAGAATGGGCTATTTCTTTAAGGCAATCTGAACCCATATAGGTCTTCATAGAGATTTTTTAATGTAAATCAATGTCTGTCCGTAAATTTAAATTGAGGAATTGCTTTGGTAATTGCATTGCTATGTGCCTTTTCCCGAGCAAATAATACTAAACATGTGGATGCTTTAAACTGTTACTGAGTTTATAACTTCCTGAAAAAATATAGTTTATGTGTTGTATACAGTCCCTAGCCTGTGAATATGTAAAATCAATAATCAGTGCTGATTTTAAGGCATTTAAAATCTGTTCTCAGGTTCTCTGTTCCCAAAGCTGAAATCCTACTGCATCACAGTATAAGTAGCTGGTGCTGATGATATCTCTTCCATCACAGTCTGTCATCAATGGATGTGACAGTTGCAAATGGGAATCATTATGTACATTCCACAGCCAGGGAAATGAGCTGAACCAAGCTGGGCTGATTCATTTCACTGGCAGCTTGGGGCATACCCAGCTCCCAAGTGGGCACAGCACCACCCTGGCAGAGTTCAAGGAGTATTTGGACAATGCTCTCAGTCACATGATGTGACTTTTGGGGATCTTCTGTGCAGAGCTGAGAGTTGCACTCAATGATCCTTGTGGTCCTTTCCAACCCAGCTGATTCTGTGAGTCTGTGATTCTGTTGGTTTGATATTGTGGTCAGGAATAATTGCCAGGGCTCCCAAGCCAGGAAATCACGAGGCCTTTTTGTCTGAACTGGCTGATATCCAAATGCAGGTTGTCAGAGAATGGACCAGGCTCTGCTCACTGGTGCCAAAAATAGGACAAGAGGCAATAGGCACAGACTGATTCCCGGAAGTTCTACCTGCACAGGAGGCAGAAATCCCCATGGGAACACTGGAGAGCTGTGTGCACACCCTTCTGTGCCCTGAGCTCTGGGATGGCCCTGCTGCAGCTGGGAGATGCCACCAGCCCCTGTGGGCCCTCCAGCCCCACCCCCCCACCCCCCCCCCCACTGAGGTTCTGTAACCTCACTTGAAAAATTACATTCCTACACTTCACTGGCATGTTTGCCCCTTTCATCTGAAGGTCAATGCCACCTCTCTACCTCCTGTTGAGTGGAGCAGGTGAGCACAGGAGTGCCCATCCGAGGCCCTGGGGGTCTGCACTGACTCACACAGCACCGCAGCTGGGCAAGGTCCTGGCTCTCCCTTCACCTGCAGGAGCCAGTGGAGCTGCAGGGTTTCACCAAAAGGCTCTTAACACATCTTGTCATTGCCTGATTGGGTGTTACTCCGTGCATCACTGATAAAACAGCCATGACTTTTCATGTGGATTTTCGTCTGGGTTCAGATATTTTTGTGAAATTATTACCCAGTCATGGAGCTAATTTGCTCTCTGTTGGAACCTTTTGTAGCCTATTCTAATTAATATTCACTTAAGGAAAGTGGCAGAAGAATGTTTGTTCTTGGAATGTTCAGTCAGTCAAGCAAGAAGATAGAAAAAACAACCCCTAGTAGCAGTGTTTGATATGACACAATATTTAAAGGTATATGACAGATAATAAACCACCAGGACTCACAAAAGCAACTTTTCAGTAATTTTCTAGAGAGGGTTGTTACACAAACAGAGGGGAAAGCACCTGGAATATGACAACTGGCATAATTTTATTTCTCTATAGAATTCTAATATTGTAAGAATAATTTTAATATATTTCCTTGGGTTGAAAGATGAGTGCAGCTTTTCACATTCCATAAGTGAATTTTGTTTAATGAAAACCATACAAGTGTACTTCTATATGTTGACTTGAAATACCATTAAGCAGCTAACTTGATATTTTAAATATGCATGTGTTTATTTTCTCATGGTATCACAGGTATCAGACTAGAAAGGACTTGAAACATTGCTAAATATTTCAACAAAACCAGAATGAAACATATTTATTTCATTAACAAGATTTACGGAGGAACTAATGAGCTCTCTCGTCCTTTTTACTGGATACTTATTGCTTCTGTAGGATTCAGAACACTTTCAGAATCCCCATGAACTGTAGCACAGGGGCCCTGACTGCAAGTGCTTGCCTGGTTATTCCTGTTTGCTGACAGAATCACCTCATATTGCTGCTAAAGCCAGCAAGCATTCAGCATTTCCTGTTGTCCTCTGGAGGCTTGAAAAGGAATGTATTCTCAGTGGAGCTCCCCAAAAGTAGGGTCAAGACACACTGTTGGTGCAAATAATACTTTCCAAGGCTGAAAAGTCTGGATAGCTTTCAGATTACTCACATTTTATTTGCAATAAATGAGTTTCTGCTGGTAAAATAGACGTAATATAATATCAGGACGTAGAAAGGATGACAAATTAGATATTTAATACCCTAAGTTTTCTTGAAGATTAGCATTGTGATGAAGCTGTGGGGTTTTTCTTTGCAGAAACTTGCTAACTGTTGCGAGAGTGGTTTCAGACCCCTCTGCACACTCAGGATGTTCAGCAGCACTGTCGTCTTCTTTTAAATAAATAAACTTCTTTACCAGCAGTGTGAAGTGTTGAAATACCAGCAGAAAGAGAGATCAGCTGAAAAAGCAAATACCCCAAATGTTTTCCAATAAAATTATTCCAAGAGGAGCCCTGAGAATGGTGGCTCTGCTGCTTGGAGGGGTGGGGTTGTGCCCAGGCAGCTTCAATCTGCTTCACTTCACCCTGAGCTTGTATTAGTTAAGTTTAAAATTGTGTTCCCTGGAAAACCATAAAAGATTTCAAAAGTATTAGACACCCACTTTTCGGCTGGAATTTAATATGCAACTTTTTATTGGAAAATAATCGTCCTTGTCTGGCGAAATCCACCATGCAATATTTCTGTTAGTAGGCATAATGCAATAAAGACAGGGAGAGCTATTTATCACTACAAATTTTGAGGATTTCAGGATTCTTTTTATTATTTTAATATATTTCTTTGGTATTAAATCAGAAAAATGATAAATTACACCTGTCGAGGCTGTTTTTCCTTTTTGCCAGAAAATGATGTACAACCTAATTTCACTGGTCATTTTGGCTTTTAAAGATATGTATTTTTTTCCTATTAAAAACTCTACCAATAGGGGTTTTTTAAATAATAATACTGAAGTACTTTTTATTTCAAACATATGAAGTAGTTTATAACTACTTCCTGGCATTGCAAACTTTGGCCTTTGCACATTATATTAGAGGGTTTTTTAAAGGCTTTAAGTATATATTGCTTTGAAAGAAATAATGTATTCTTAAGATACTAGATGGAATGGATCAATTTTCAGTATGTGAAATAGATTAAATTGTGGCTCGCCTGAAAGGTTAAAATAATAATTTATTCCATTTCGGTACTTTCCTGTACACCAATCAAGTTTTACACAGTCTCAGAAATTGGTACTTTTCCTTTTTTTATGTGTATTATAATCTTTTTCTAAAGAATAATGTAGAATTAAAAGCAAACCATAATTTCAGCAACTGCACTACTCAACAGGAAAAAAAGAAGAAAAACCGTAAGAAGGTATATCAACAAAAGCAACAAATGATTTGGGTTGGTATCAGGATTTCCATTACTTTCACAATTATTCCAGGTTTGCATATTTCAAAATATATTAGTCCAATTTTATTTCAAAGCTCAGTTATTTGAATTATAAATCATTATGTCCCTCCTAGCTGATCAGTTGTGAAATATCTTTGAATTCATTTGCATAATGGAATATGTTAGTCATTCCTTTATGTTTGTGAAGCCAAGTGCTCTCTCATACATGTTTAGTTCTTTCTGATAATTAACTTTTCCATTCTATGTTTTTGTACCAAAATAGCTGCAGTTTTATTATTATTTTGTATGGTAATTGGGGGTAAAATAATTTTAGTCTCTCAAACATTCTCAGTCCTTGTCTTTGTTAGCCTCATGTTTTTAAAGGCTCTGCCCTGTAATTGGAGGGAACCAACTATGAAGCTTTGCAAAATAAAACCAGGTAATCACACGTTGGACGTTACAGATTGACAGAGAAACAACTCTTAAAGTAAATTAGGAGATTTTCCAATAGCAGGCAGCTATAAAACCTAATCTTACAATGTTACCCATTTCAAAAGGAGTTTAACCAACTTAAAATGGAAAGGAAAATTGCTTATTCTTATAAAAGTTATTGAACTCTTTTGTCAGTGATATGCAGGAATGGCAGAGTGAAGCAAGCCCTCAGAAAACCCCAGTGACAGCAGTGAGTGTGCTGGGGGTTTGTGAGTTCAGGGTGTTCTGGGACACTGTGCTGAAGTCAAAGTAATCAACCTCCACGCATCTGTTTCAATCTTGGTGAAATGTTTGACATGGCTTAGTACAGATGTGATGTATTTTTATCTCTTGTAAATAAAACAAGTGAGATAAAAATAATTTGGTTCATGTGTCTCTTTTGTGACTAGAATAAATGACATGAAAAGTAATTGCTTTAATTAATAACAGATGGTGGTCTTTAATGTCTCTAAGATATATCTCTATTGCATACATTTCTAGACGAAATTTAGATTGGGTTTGCCCAAAGTCCATCAGACCCTTTGCTGCCAGCAGCAGCACAGGAATCCAGCACAAAGCCCTTCTCCCTCTTGGGCTTGATGCAGGTGAGGATGCAGTTTATGGATTTGGGCAGACCCTTCAGAAGGTTAAGAAAGTCCTTGAGCACAGATTGTATTTCGAAGGCTCTGTAACTGAGCTGAGCAGTGAGCAGCAGTAAGTTACTGAATGTATTTCCTTTGCTTTTAAAAAAGTCTGGAAAGCCCTGTGTTAGAGCAGAGCAGTCCAGGTTACAAAGCCGGGTATTTGGGACTGAGGAAATGGCAGGGCTTGGATTGCCCCTGCAAGTGTAAATACATTGTTACGGAGGAGTTTTAATTGCAGGATCACAAATATTTCTCTCGGAGGATGCTTGACTCTTTCAGTTTAGAAGATATGTCACCCTAGCTTCAAGAAAAGCTACTACCTACTGTGATTTTTTTTTTTCTTCTGGGGTGTTGTCTGAATTTGTCAGTCCCTGGTAACAAATGTCTTTTCCTGGCATTTTTTTCTTTTTGTCCTTTTCTGTCACTCTTACTGTTGCACTGGGGTGAATGATGGCAGTATCCCTAAAAGTAAGGGGCTGGAATTAGTCCTGTGTTACAGATGGGTGTGTGAAGTGTGGAAACTGAACTGTAAAGCTCACACTAACTCTGCACAACCAGTTTAACATGCAAAATCTTCTCCTAACTCCACTTGTCACTTAGTTTCTCAGAGTTTGCCCGTGAAGAGAGAAGGGAGAGAAGCCCTCTAGCCAAGAACCCTTGAAGAACATGAATTAAATTTCTACTCTGAATTAGTCTCAAGGGGAATGAGCATGGGAGAAGCCTGCTACCCTCATGAGGGCCTAAAGATGAGTAGGTGAGGGCTGGTCCTTGTGCAGATTGCGATTTCTAAAGAGCTGTCCACAGTTACTTGTTCAGGATCACGACAAAATCAGTCCAGACTTCCAGGATACCTTTCAGCTGTCGGTCTCTCTCCCTCCTCACAGCATCTTGTATCTCCTAAACTCACATCTTCTGAAACAAGGGAGGCAGTGTCACAGGAATAATCCCAACACAGCCCAGATTCATTTCCAGGGCAGCTTCATTCTTTATCCTAAATAGGTAGAGGCAGGAAAAAAAGTATATTAACATAAAAGATTGCAGTTTGAATATCATAAACATGTGAAAGGATCTATTTTATTATTGTAGTTTTATATTTACCATTTTCCAACTGTTGAATCTTGATTTTCTTATGTGAATATTCTTGCAGGGCAATGAACAAATGCTGCAGGTTAACAGAGGAAATATCGAAACGAGAAAGGTGTGAAATTTGGACATGAGCCACTCTTAGATACACATCATTTGAAATCAATGATTTTTGGTCTCTATAGCTCAGTAAAAATGTGTCCTAGCTCAGGTTTTTGTATCTGTATGTCCCCTGAAGTTCCCACAATGTGAGATTTCTTTCAGAAAGCCTCAGAGCCCAACCCTTCTGAACACGTGCAAAGATGAGGCTTTGCAGGTTTGTGCTGGTTTCTTTTCCTGCAGGTGAAGATGAGGATGAGTTTGAAAATTTCCTGCTCCCCCTCACAGTTTGATTTAAGGTATGACTCAGATACTCAACAGTAGTTTTGCTGCTGTCAGTCTCCCTTGACACCTCTGTACCTGTATGTACCTGAATACCTCTATTTAGTTAGGGATTCAGACAGCAGAGGCTGCAAATACTATCTTAGATAAACTTTATACAAAGATTTTCAAAGGCATTGGTATTTTTCCAGTGTTTTGCAGATAGAGGGACCCCATTTAAGGCTCATTTTTAATCAAAGA